>JACCEG010000027.1:604231-711095 GCA_014065205.1 Tuber brumale | reverse complement strand
GCGTTTGATAGGAGGGGGTATGATGCGCGAGAGGGTCAAACAGAAATCGCAGAATTGTTGCATTGCATACGAGCTCTGAATTGGCGAGTCGGGTTCACCGTCCAAGGGGGCTACGCCGAAGTCGTCTATTGTTGGGTTAATCTTGTTCTGCGTGTCGGCTCAGTGGTCGATGCCGAGACGGAAGGCAACATATGAGTACTCAAGATCAGCATAGTTGTTTTTTCCTTTGATGACTTATCCGTGAATCTGCAGATATCCGGGGCGCTCACAGGGCTGCGAGAAGCGGCACCACTCTTTACAGTTGATGCCGTCTGTGGGGCCAGAGGGGAACATGGGGCACCCGTCTAGTACCGCTGCAATCCCCGGCGCAGATATTTTCGGTGTCATCCATGACTCTTCAGAACCAGGAGAAGAGGATCTCCAAGTACGGGAAGCCTCTGACTACAGAATGCTCACCGTATCACTTGCTAATCTAGCCATACTGCGTAAGCTTCGGAACACCGACACTGAAGACCTCATCAACTGAGGGAGAATGCTGCGCGGCTGGGCTGGCAGTTTGAGAGGATATATCCGGCAATTCACTGGGCTGTTGGTAATTTGAATAGGAGGAAGGTGAAGTTGCACGGAAGAGGTGGATGGAGCAATGGTGAAAGGTGGGGGGGTAGAAACAGAGGGGGAACGGAGGGAGCAGGAAGCAGTGTTTACGTCCGCGCTTACTCTCCAGGAGATTGTAAGGAGCGCTATGGTTCCGGTCGTAATAATGCAAGCGTCCATTGTTCGGCTTGATTGTTGAATAAAGGCTTGGTCCTTTTTTTGCGGTTTTGCGGGCAATTTTTTTAAAGACTTCTTCTCCTATTCGGGTCAGACTGCCGTACTCACAAAACTGATCTTTGGTAGCAGAAGAAGCCTATTCATACCTACAAAAAAACAATATATTTTTGGCAAATTGGGACTGGTGAGATGTCTCACCTTTGAAAAATATGCGACTTGATTTATTTTTGCTCACATTTTGCAGGCGGCCGTTGGTCGGGACTCCCACACACGATGCCTCAACTTCAAACCCGAAAATCATAGCCTTGAAGTCCATGAAACAGTCCCAGAGACCGACTCTCAGTAGTCCCCTCAAGTGTGAGCGAATAATCCTCAGCATTAAACACAGATTTTTGCTCGTCGGGCGCCAAATCCCTCACGCAGATCAAGCCTCCGACCCTAACCCTGTGCACAAATACTACACAAACCCATTCGTGAGGATGTTCAGCTAGCTCTCCTTCTTGATAACCCTCTAATGTAGTGTGTCCAACGTAATACTGGATGCTAGCCCCCCCGAACATCCGCACGTTGCGATGTCAGTTGTTGATCTTTCTGCCTATTGACTCAAGCTTCACTTTCGGGTAGATTTTTGGGTGTAATGGCTCGTAGCCGATCGCAGCCCCAAGTTAAAGGTGCGTAACGACATCCGCATAGCAGCGGATGGGGGATGTGAAGTATGATAGGTGTAGATCCTGCTCTCGAGACCGCAGTGTCGGAATTCAGGGTAGCCCTGGGTGGCTGAACTGAAGTGTTCGGCTGAGAGCATGCGCCGCACCGCTAGGGTGTGCACGAGTGTGTTGAAGAAGGGGTTGTAAGGGTCGATGAATCGGTCACGTGAGTCCGCGAGCGCCTTGACCGTAATTGTGTGTAGGGTCAGGGCTCGAGTTACCAATTGGTTTTTGAGGTCTTCTAGGTTGGAAGTTGGCGGGCTGCCGCGACATCTGGGCTCCTTGTTAGCTTTTAGTCTGGCCAAGTGCATATAGATGGCTAATGTGGAGGGAGGAATGATGGCAAGCCTTAGCATAGCGGTTTGCGGAAACGCCTCATAAATCTTCCCCGCGACACCAGTGTTTGCCCGCAGCATAAACTCCTCAACTAAAGAATTGGTCCGCCAAGACGTCCAACTGCTCGACAAAAAATCCCGGTAGATCGCATGGATGGGCATTGATTGCGTCGAGGAAAATCCAGTGTGGAAGCTTAGTAACACCAGCTCCGACCCCACGGCCGTGTTAGCTAAAGCCCAACATATGGCTCCGGGTCCCCTTCTCACGATACATGCAGACCACAAGGAGTTTGACCTCGCCGGGTCGAAGTTGGACGGATTTACCATCTGAGGTGGGGCGATACACCGGGTATAGTCTCTACTAATGTCGGACGCCAATTTAAGTTGGATGGGGATGCCACGCTGAACTCGGGAAAACCATTGACATCTCCAATTTCTCCCTGAACTTCGCTCCCAACAATCAAACAATTGCTAATTTACCTTCCATTCTAAGCGTGTATTATCACCGGTTTGAGCCCGCTATGCTAGGTCAGTGATTGGGAAAAGAAAAACGAGTGGGGCTCTGGTTGTGGAGGGTTCAATAGCGGGGTATTGGTGATACCAGGGGGTGGAAGGGCCCTGGGAGCTATACGCTTATTTGATAATCGTAGAACCGAGGAGTATCATAGTGTGATGCAGTGTTGATCCGCCATGCTGCGCCTCACGAGTACATAACTGACTCTCGTCTGATAAGCACCATACCCGAGTGATCACTCATGACGGCGAATACAATAGTCGCATGCGATCTAGAAACACCCTGCAAACAGATGAAGTCTAACGACGAAGGGTAGAGTGTATCATATATATTGCTAAACAGGAGTAACTGACTAGCCTGCATACTGGAGATGAAAAAGTGGGCAAAGCTAAAACTGTATTGTGCATCCAACCCCCCCCCCCCACACATCTCTCGGACTCACATTTCCTAATAATTATTATCCGCCGCTGTGCCGCCCACTTTCTTCACCTGACGCTTTGGTTCCTAGGCGGCAGTATTGATGTTAGTCCTATTGTCAGCCGAGGGACTCTTGGACCTCTCACGGTCGGCGGGACTGACGTCGATGTTCCCACTGCAAAGGTCAGCCTCGACCATTCCAGTCACCAGTGTCTTTTAGACGGAGAGGTTTTTCATCACGTTTTCCTTCTTGCTGTCAACGACGGTTGGGCCGCGCCCGGATCTTTTGGTTAAGCGGCCCGCTTTCGCCTCCAAGCTTTATTCCGATTCTGCATCTTGAGTGCCCCCAGCCTCGCCCCTGTCTTCCCATCGCCCCTGCCCCCCCTCCTCCCCCAAATCTCCTCCGACCCCTCAGTCTACCCCGGCTCCTTCACCGCCTCTCTCATACCTGCCTAGCAAAAGCACATCGTCTGCCCCCCCGTCATCACGCCTCCGTGCCCGCTTATTATACATTAAAAACGTAAGGGCCCCCCCTTCGCCCATCCGGGAAGAGCCGCAAACGGATAAACACTCAATGAACTTCGCATAACTACCAAATGGTCCCCCGCGACCATTCTAAGTCCCACATAAAACCCCCTCCGCAAACCCTCCCCAAAGAATACAGTATCTGGTTCTACCAAGTCGGTACTAGCCTCGCACCGGAGAGCGCTTCCGGCGGGAACGCGTTGTTGGAAATCATGGATACTGCTCGGCATGCCCATGACTTCATGCCTTTACCTATCCGCATATCAGTTATCTGTTTATTCATCATCGATATCTGCCTATCGTTTGTCGTCCGATATTTGTTCATTGTTCGTCGTCCGATATCCGCTTATTGTCCTAACGTTGTGGTTCGTTTAGCATCCATTTATTCCTCAGATATCTATCCATTATCTGATATCCGTTCACTCTTTGACATCTGTTTACCGTTTGGTATCTACCCGTCGTTCCGTATCTGTTTATTGTTCGTCTTTGGATCCCCCTGCCATCCAGCATGCTTGGAACCTACTCGCCATGTTCTTAGACTATGTAGGAGATGTTCCGAACATGCTCGACACACAAGGAACCATCACCGCCGACCATTCGTTCATTATTCGTTGTTTGGTTTGATGATGTGCTTTGGGAAAGCACATCCGAGACAGGAACGTGGGAGTACGGCGGCGGGAAGACAACGGCTTAAAGAGGCTTTTATTTCTTTCTGTCAACATAATGAACTTAGCGGAGGAAGAAGGAAGAAAGGGAAGATGTCTGAACAAGGAGGAAAACGGGAGTCTTTGTGGAGTTTGTTCGCTTAGCTTGAAGGCATGCAGAGGAAAGATGGATCTATGTGGAAATGCGGGAAAGGTAGGGGATATGTGTGCTGATCGGTAGAAGGATCGGGGATGCGATTTCGACGTTTATTTATACTCCTGTCTTCGTCCTGTTTTGTCAGTTAAGTTGAGAGAGTTAGCCGTGCGAGAAAATTGAGAGTGTAAGGAAGGGCGTGAGTTTAGGAAAGAGCGAGAGACGAAGAGAAAAATTTTCGCTTACCTCTCTTTTACCTTTTTGCCTCAGTCTTAGCGTTTCGTTTCAGGCGAGTGATAGTTTGTGAGTGCGAGATCGTTGACGTTTATCAGTCTCCGAGAACAGCAGCTGTTTAAAACGCGTTGCTTTATTTTATCAACCGGGTATGCGGTGTGGCAATCGACGGGCGATTGTCCCGTGAACCAGCAATGGCCCTTGATGGGCCTCTACGCTCCTCTCCAGCGGTACCCCTGCTGCGTGTTCAAGCGCGTCTATGTTCCGAGTAAGGCACTTGTGCAGGTTCTTCCTTGCGGTTAGTGGTGTGAAGGCGTAAGCGACTGTTGGGGCGAATTTGCCAGGGTCTAGAAAGGTTGTCAGCTTGCGCGGAAGAAACGAAAGTCGAAGGCGGCCTGCGGGTGCGAGAGGTTTAGAGTCCCGAGGTTGGAGTAGAGGACTGCACGTGGTTTTCTGGAGTCAGGGATGCTGGTGGGGGTGGATATTCAAGTACCAATACACGTTACCTCGTGGCGGCGTGAGCGGCGGTGAGCATTGGGAAAGGGAGGTGCTAGAAAGTTTACCTTCTGGATCTTCCGGCTGGGAATGAATTCCAGCACTGCGGGAAGGTCTCGGCAGGAGAGTGTTTATGGAGGAGTGTCTGTATCCGCCCGTGTAAATATTTCGGTACCCATTTCATTCTTTTTGAAAGTTCTCTGTCTTTCCTGAGATTAGGTGCCGGTATTGAGATAGTATTCTCCGGAGCTAAGATGACAACTCCCACTCAGGCCACACTCCCAATCCACAGACAATTGAGTCAGCTCATTGACTCCGAAACTTCCAGCCCTCCGAGTAAACCGATGAGATCAGCAGGATTACGCTCGATTGAGATACGATCGTGAGAGCCCGATCACCGTGGTACTCCAGAACGATCTACCCGTGATTTAGTGATAATCTGATAGCCTCTACCGCTGGCCATCCACGTTGCCCGCACGACACCACTCCAGTTCTTTGGTCACCTCCTACTTGATGCCAATGTAGTCGCCAGTGTACACGACTCTGATGTGCGCAATTGCCCACGTTTCACCGCTTCGGTTGAGTGCTCTACTTCCATAGATACGGGGCAGATAGAGAACACTTGTGCACTCTTCATTCATCAGAACCCTCTCCCTCCTTAACCTCGCCAAGGTAATTATTGACTTCCCCAAAATAACAAACTCGGTACCATCCTTTCCACCTCCTCTCATCCAACACCATCACCCAACCAAAGAACTCGGCTCAAATGTCGGCTGCCGGAAGAGCCAGGGCAGGTACTAGAGCCCAAGGCCAGGTAGACGGCCAAGCACAGGGATTACGCGACGGCGAATTAGCCGTGATTGAGGCAGCAAGGGCGGTGTGGGGTTTGATCGGGGCCCGTTATATGGGGGACTTTGCTGTTGTTGGGGGCGCTGCCCTACTTCTCCACGGGGCGACTATTCGGACAAGAGACGTTGATTTTGGTATTACAGCCAGGTCGATGGATGCTTTCGCAAGGGCCGCCGCCGTGGATAGCAGGTTCTCTCAACACCCCCTGGGGTGGGAGTACAATTCAACATTCGGAATAAATGTTGGAATTGATTTCGTGGAGATTGGCGGTGGCTACCTCCACCAATTGCAGGCCTATTGCCTTGATGAAACCCTGCTGGTGGCCAGCCTGGTTGACCTGGCACTAGCAAAAGGGATAGCTTGGGTCGACCGCGGGTATAGGAAAGACCTGGATGGTCTTCAGTTTGTGGTGGGGGTGATGGTGCGGAAGGAGCAGAATTTCCGGAGATTGGGGGGTGACGAGAGGGAGCTGCTGGGAGAGATTATTGAGGGCCTAGACTGCAATGAGGGCAGACAACTTCATATGGTTATAAGAACCCTCTTGTGAGTTTAACCCTATTTTTATGGGCCATGCGCCCGCTTAGGCTGGGCACAAATTGGGGGGGTAGATTCGGTTTGCTGGAGGGTCTGCGGGTGTGTACAGTACTGCATGCGGCCAGTACTGAGTGACTGGGAAAATTTGGGGGGAGATGCAGTGATTCGGGGGGGGTTCCGCAAGGTCTAATAGATGGTGTTTGATTTGGGTCCTGATTTAAGGAATAAAGAGAAAGGTGGAACTGTGACGGTGCAAGGCGTATCCTAGACCAGTATTATTTTTATCTTACATAATTGTGTCTCTCCTACCCACTCTCCACGTTATTTTCGACACATTCTACGTAGATTGGGTCCCTTGTTTCGCCTGGGCTCTTTCCCTTAGAATCAAACTTGACTGAAAGATTTAATCGAAAAAGAAAAAGCGCTTGATAGTTGTGCACAAAATTATCTACGTCTCTACGCTTTTTTTGCCTAGAAATTAGTTGCTGCCATTGTCTGATCTGAGATCGGGTTTGGCTGTTTGGAGGTCCCGGTTTGATTCCATTTGCACTATACCAAGTCTTGTAATATCATATACATTTTGTCGCTCCTATCGCGGAGATAATTATGATAAGATACCCGGTTGATGAAAGGTTTTTGCCAAGACTCGTAATAAGGATGTCATACCCCCCGCAATTTTCCATAGTATCATGGGTGAACAAGTTCTATCTCTTTGCTCGGAGCCACGTGCATCCCCCCCCCCTTCCTTCATCTGCATAGAACCAGTTTTTGAACACTGTGTCCTTTCACGTACAAAGGCATCGTTATCGCCATCACCTTCTCCGTCACCACCGTCAACAAAAGCCCACAAGATCAACCGTGGCATCGCAATTCTGATCCCCCTCATCGGCGCGGATGGTGCACAGCACAATGCCCTCCTCTTGGTCACCAAGTCCTACTTCCTTGCACTCTGTCTATTTAGTTCTGAGTGCTTTTGATCACCACTTTATCATGGTTGGAAAATATGCATTGAACTGGATGGGCGTTCCGGTATTCACATCACATGTATGCATGACTTAACCGCCCTGATCATAACCCAGTTCTAATAGCTAACCCGGCTGGGTTAGACGGTGGACATCCTAGTGCGGAACTCACAACTGACATCCATATACCACGCCTTTGTCCTAACTGGTGAGTGGCTCGGGGTTGATGAACCCACCATTCAAGAGTTCCACTTGGGAGGTGATCGGCCGGAATACCGCTCTGTCCAGCGATTGAAGAGATACAACGAGTCATGGTACATTAACCTCTGCACCGAGGAGTCCTACCGAATTTCAGTCGACACCAAGAAGGTCCATGTCCCGCATGTCCTGGCCTACAACAGCGCATTGGTTGAAGCGGAATTCCATCCCAACGCGTCCGACCGAAGCGTGAAGCCTTATCTTCTTACTGACGAAAAAATAAAATTCGTGGGAGATCCGCCGGTCACATTTCCCGTCTTCATACCAACCATCCCAGAGTATATAGACTCATGCCTCGACATCATCCACGATAGGGAATATGTCAAACACAAAGCGCATCTTCTACCGCAAATGGACATAGGCTATGTTGAGCACACACTGCGCGCTCAACCACATATGGACATGGACCTTTTCGCTCGGTATCTGGTTCTCAGCTTACCGCACCAGCAAGATAAGCTTCTGGCCATAATCAAGAACCGCAAGCAGTTAGCTGAATATTTTGCGGAGGGGGAGCGGCGGCAAGAGAGAAGGTTGAAAAGGATAACAGAGAGACGTGCGAAACGTGCTGCTGATTCGGAACCCCTTCTGGAGATTCCCCTACAATTCCGAGATTGGTCCAGATGAGCCAATCAAATTTATTTGTCCAATGACAATCGGTTGACTGTAGGTTGGGGTTCCTGCTTTTCAGTAACCATTGTCATTATGTTTACATATTTCTGTGGGCTGTTGAAGAGTTTTTTGCTACTCTTGCGTAATTTGTTAGAAGTGTTTTTAATGGGCACATTGCGTTACGATTGAGGATGTGCGCGGAGGACTTGTGACATGTGTGGTGACCTCAAATGGGGCTGGCTTAGGTTCATTATGTTTTTTACTTATGCATAGTTTTTCCTTATCGCTTCTTGTTTTTATAAAATTACGTAACATGAAGCATTTGTAATGATCTTAGGGTTTAATGGGGGCGTTGATTGATATTTCTTCTGTGGTTTTGTGGTGTAGTTGGTTCTACACCACGAAGCCGCTTAAAAATTGGTAGAATTCCCCCCCTAAACCTGAATAGGGAGGCAGTGAGTCAGTCATGCCCAGGTGGGGTCCGCATTTCTCCCTGCTTGGGGCTAGTTATCGCTTTTTCTCTCGCCTAGAATTTATTCCTTTTATGATAATCGTGCCTGCCAGCTCAACATGACTTTACAGCTCAACACAACTTGTGGCTCAACACAAATCTTTGTGGCTCAACAGAACTTTTTTGTGGCTAAACAGAACTTTTTTTGTGGCTTAAAATTTGTTTGTGGCTCAAGGTGAATGACAGTATCATATAAAGAAACTTTATTAGCCAACATAACTTTCACATAGCATCTATAGGTAGCATAATACTAGTAGATTATTATTTGTTTAGAGCTTAACATATTATTGCAGTTCAAGCTATTGGGGCAGCACAGTGCAATCTTATAGCTGAATATGACTTTGAAGTATAATGGAGCTCTATTGCTCAATGGGATCTCATATTCTTATTGATCTTTACCATTGAACTTCAATAAATCTCCATTTCTTACAATTCTATTCAAAACCTATTGTATACAGTATTCTATTTTGTATATAGATGTATTAAAGTTAAAGCTTGACTGCTACAATTGCCCAGTACTTACCAACTTGATTTTCAAACAATCTTCCAAATATATCCTTTCTACAGTTACTACCAATCTGTTCAGAGTCATCCAGAGCCTATCTCCTCAATACCAATTTCCCCTATATAATCACCATGATGGCACCAGTACGAGCTACTATTATGCTTCCTAGTCAATAGGTGGAGCCTTACAAAGATACCGAGATCCAAATTTGAGCTGCAATTGCCTCTCTTGAAGGTATAGAGCATGAGAAACCGAATCTTGCAGCACTTGCGCACCAGTATGAAATTCCAGAATGCAGACTTCAAGCCCAGTGGCATGAAGTCCCATCAAAACATGATAGAGAAGCAACCAACAGGAGACGGTCTGAAGACCAAGAACTGGCAGTGTGTCAATACCTGAACCGCTTGAATGCAATAGGGACAGGTGCCTCCCTCCGATAGTTTCTGGTTGTGCATTTGCTATTTTGTAATATTTATATACAGGCCATGGTTCAGTTCCTACCGTTGGAGACTACTGGGCTAGGCGATTCATGATCTATCATCTAGAGTATTGGATTCCAAAACAATGCACTCTTGATATTAACAGAAAGAATACTCTTCAACCTGATGAGATCAAAGATTGGTATGAGTGATACCACGCTATCTGCTTCAAGTACAGCATTGAGGACCAAGACTGCTACAATTGTGATAAAACAGGCTTCGGATTTGGTATAGGCCGGGACTAGTGGATAATTACTCAGGATCCATCATGACAGTCATACCTGGTAAGCTCCACAAACTGTGAGCTGATATCCATTAGTGAGACTATCAGCGGCGATGGAACAGTCCTTCCCCAATGATCATTATTCCCGGAGTTATACATCCAGAGCCCTGGTATACAACAACTAGTATACCAGATGACTATCTTGTAGGAACCTCAGAGACTGAATACAGCAATAATAAATTGTCACTACAGTGGCTGGAGCATTTCAACTACTTTTCTCTGCAGTGAAAAGTAGCCAACTATCGGCTATTACTTCTGGATGGATTTGGGTCTCATTGCACTAAGAAGTTCCTCGATTACTGTGATAGCCATGAGATTGTTGTCTTCTGCCTACCTCCTCATACCAGTCATCTTCTCTAACCCCTTGATGTTGTAGTTTTTAAACTATATAAACACTATCATAGTGAAGCAGTAGAAGCTGCAACCCATACTGGCTGTGGAGAGTTTGACAAGATAGAATTTCTGGACACAATAGATTCTATCTGACAACAAACCTTCAAACCTTGCACAATTAAATCTGCCTTCAAGGTAACAGGACTTATCCCATTCACTTCAAGTATTGTGATATCCAAGTTACGCGGAGCAGTTCTACTTACCCAGCAACCCGTTATACCTCCACAAATATCATCTGCAACTATTCCCATTACCATCCGAAGCTTGAAGTGCGTGGGAGAGTAATTACAGCTTGATGCACAAGACTGGTCACCAACATTTCAGCAGAAACTGAAACTAGGTTTGCAAGGTGGATTGGTACAAGCACAATCAGGTGGCAATAGAGTACATGGAGCATACTAGGGCACCAGAACATGCAAGATCTCTAAGACAACAGGGACAGAGTCGATGGCAGGTGCAAAAGGGTGGGATCATTTATCAATCACAAGCTCATCTGATACCAAAAAGCAGAGAGGATGCAGAAATTGAGAGTGCAGAAAAACAGCTGCAAAAAGCTTGAAATGCAAAGAAGAAGGTGGAGCATGAGGAGTGCAAACCTCTGCTTGATGAGATGAAATTAAATGTCAAAAATAGGGGAAAGAATTTAACCTATAAGAAGAAAATATCAAAACAAATTGTTATAGGTATTAAAAAACTAGTTAGATTGTGGAAAATAAGTGTAAATTAGAATATTTTGTATCTGTGGTAGAATTGTGAAGTTTATTTGAGCCACAAAAAAAAGTTGTGTTTAGCCACCAGAAGGTTCTGTTGAGCCACAACGATTTGTATGAAGCCACAAGTTGTGTTGATCTGTAAAGTCTCATTGAGCTGGCAGGTACACTAGAAGAGTGTGTAGCTGGTACTGGTTACTGGTTTAAGATTTTGGGTATCAGTTGATACTGTTTGTGTTTTCAATTAGTTTCAGGAAACGTGGTGTGCCTCTAGCCTGATAGTATAGGATTTGATACTCTATATGTTTTATGTTTGGTTTCGGGTATTAGTTTGATACTCTATATGTTTTATGTTTGGTTTCAAGTATCGGCTGGATACTCTATATGTTTCATATTTGGTTTCGAGAATTGGTTTGATACTCTATATGTTTTATGTTTGGTTTCGAGTATCGCTTTGATACTCTATATGTTTTATGTTTGGGTTCAAGGCTAGCATTTTGGAGTCTTATATGTTATGAGAACAAGGCTTCCGGTAGCCTAAAAAGTGTATTTGAGAACTGCTCTTCTTCATGTTAGAAGAGGCAGACTTCAGCAGAAAGAGTATGCAGTATACTTGGTTGAATAGTTACGCTCTTCAGTTCGCTGGAAGAATCTTTATTTTGAGACCTACTAAACATCTCGGAGAGTTCAGTAATTGCGATATAGTAAGAAGTGGATTCACGAACTAGGGGTAAAGCCTCTGGACTTCGATTCACTAGTCACCCCCTTTGTAACCACCTCGCGGGAGATGCGGTAATCGTAGGGTCAACGGACTTTGTTCTGTACCTAAGCGGTAACTAGCGAATCCAAGTCCAGAGGCTTTAGCCGAGGTTATTGAATAGACTTCTTACTGTATCGCAACTACTGAAGTCTTCGAGATGTTTGGTAAGTCTCAAACTAAAGATTCTTGAAGCGAACAGAAGAAAGTAACTATTCAACCAGGTATATTGAAAACTCTGTCCGCCAAAGTCTGCCTCTTCTAACGTGAAGAATAGCAGTTCTTAAATACACTTCTCAGGCTACCAAGAACCTAATTCTCATAACATATAAGACTCCAAAACGGTAGCCTTGAAACAACTCATAAAACATATAGAGTATTAAGGCGATGCTCAAAACGAAACATAAAACATATAGAGTATCAAACCGATACTCGAAACCAAACATAAAACATATGGAGTATCAAACCGATACGCGAAACCAAACATAAAACATATGGAGTATCAAACCGATACTTGAAACCAAACATAAAACATATAAAGTATCAAACCGATACTATCAGGCTAGAGGCACACCTCGTTTCCTGAAACAAATTCAAAACACAAACTGTATCAACTGATACCTGAAAATCCTAAACCAGTAACCAGTACCGGTTACACTCCGAAAACACAATAAAACCCTTATTTCAAAACATAACAAGAAAATCCTCAATCCTCGCTATCATAATCAGAATTCAAATAAGCATCCCAAAATCCTTTATCAACCCGGGGTACCCCAGAATAGCTCTCAAAGCCATCTTTAGTAGGAGAATAACATATAGGAATAAACCCAGAAAATACCATAGGAAATTCATCTCCTGGCATGTTATCCGTCCACCATGCCTGAACTAAATCCATTGCATGTTCTAAACCTTCCACCGGTTCCCAACTGTTCTCGCTTGCTGGATATCCTTTCCAACTAACCAAGAACTGTCCTTTGCCATATCGTTCCCCATAATCGAGGACTGATTGAACTTCTCATTTCTGTTCTTCGTTGATGAGAATAGGCGCTGGTTTCGCGAATGCTGGTCTGGGGAATCGGAAATCGTCATTAGGGGGGTAAGGTTTGCATACCGAACAGTGGAATACTCATTTCCTTTTCCGCTACATTCTTGCATCCATGCTGACCGCGTAGTTCTGGGTGTGTTCGTCAAATTCGAGTACTGTAAAAGGGCCTTACCAATGTGGTTGTAATTTCCGAGATCTGCCTGATTCCGTTGCAAACTGGTCTCCAAAAACAATAATCCTTTCGCCAATCTCGACAGGTTTGTGTGCATTCCTCCTCCTAGTTGCCACTCTGTTTGATCTTGCTCTGGCCAACCGTAACGCTTGGTATGCCGCATTTCTGATCTCCTGGTGTCGATCGTAGTAATCATCGGAAGCAGGTACTGTTGTAGCGTTGACTTTGTAGGTATCGAGTAGTTGGTATTCTGGTCCATACACAGCTTTGTATGGAGACATTCCAATAGTATCGGAGTGACCTGCATTGGAGTAAGCTGTCACTGTAGGCAGGGAGGTAAGCTACTTAGACTGGCATGCATTAACAACATTCCTTAATGCTGTTTTCAGTTCTCGAATTTTCCTTTCTGCTTGTCCATTGGTTTGGTGGTGGCCAGGTGTAGCCATCATATGTTCAACCCCCATCGTCTTCAATGTTTGTCTCCAAAACCGCAAAGCAAATCAAGGAACAGCATCCCTAACAATTGATGTAGGTATTCCATGAGGCGTAAAGACATGATGTCGGAGTAATTCCATCGTCGAAATCGCAGTAGCATTTACTGATGTTGTTATCAGCCAGCTGAAACCAACCGCTCTATCCACTACCACCAATACTGAATCACATCCCCTCAGCTTGGTGAATGGACCCATGAAGTAGATAGCATAGCTCGAAAATATCTGGGAGGGAAAAGGAAGTGAAAGGGTCTTGCCGGTGGGTAATGTAGTCCTTTCCCGGTTTAGTTGACATATGTCACACTGCTGGACATAGTCTTTGAAATCCTTCCTCATCTCTGGCCAGGAGATGTATTCCGTTGTGTAACGGAGGTTTCGATCAGCGCTATGGTGTCCTTTGTTGTGTATCTCCCCTATCATCAATTCTCTTAGCGTTTCTCCATTCACTCCATGACCATTCAGAATGTATAGGAAATCTTCTCCTCCTCTTGTAGTAGGGTAAAGCAGTCTGTTACGTATTCTGTAATGTTGCATCATTCCGTTTTGTGAAGTGTTATTGGAGTCCTTCGCTAACTGGTAGATAGGGTTGTTCCTATATCCTTTGACCATCAGTTCCCTCCAAATGTTCTTCATATCATCCACTCCTTGGATGATATCCCTTTTGTCCACCTCTCTTTCTAATACTGTTACCTCTGCCTCCTCGTCAGCTGTCTCATAAACTTTGTAGAGCTCACATTTCTCGTGAGGTAGAGGGGGTGGTTCCACTACCGGAATTTTGTTTACGTATGTGAGAGGTCCTCCATAGAGGGCTTCTTGTGGTGATGTTCAGGGTACTCGAAATTATGACATTCGGTAGGGGGTGTGCCACAGCCTAAAGCTTTCTTGACATGCTCTTTGATGGCTCGGAGATTGAGGTGGGGGCGTGGTGAATGGGTATCTCTATCGCTATGATCATCATTGGTGTTGGGTGGTGTTTCGATAATTGGCAGGCTGCTGTAGGGGGAGCCGGCATACATCTTAGTTTTAGGTTTCAATTCCTCATGGTCCAGGCAGAAAGATATGTTGCCGAATGCCCAGTACATTGATGCATGTTCGAGTTCCTCCTCACTCCTTCCACTGGTATAACTTCGATGGTCTCGCCAATCATTTAGAGGTTCGCTATTCCTGTAATCGTTTGCGTCTAGCTGTGCTTGCTCCAGGCTGCAGTTGCTTCTGCATTCTGAATGAGCACCAATGTACTCAACTGGGAGGGCTTCAAATCGAGATATTTCGTGTTCGGTAGTAGGTTCTTCGCAAGAGAGAAGGGATGAAATAGGTGAGGTAGTAGGCGAGTCGTCTTCTTGTGTGGGATCGTTTGCAGTATATGGGTAATCAGCATTCTCATCATGAAGACAGGATAATGCATCCGCTAAATAGTTCCATTTCCCTGGTCTATACACTATTTCGGTGTCATATTTCCCAATGAACCCTCTCCATCGCAGTTGTTTCTTAGTGGGTGTTCTGCTCATCTTGAGGTACGTCAGTGGTAGGTGATCTGTGACAATAGTAAACTTGCTTCCTGCAAGTATGTGGTGAAATGCCGTCAGTACATCGACAATCGCTAGGGCCTCCTTGTCGGTTGTACCATAATTCATTTGGGCATTAGAGAATTTTCTGCTATGAAGTGATGCTGGTCTAGCATTCTCGGGGGTTTCTCCTTGTCCTACCCATGCTCCTACCCCTGTGTTGGATGCATCGGTTATTAGCCATATTAGAAGTGACGAGTCATATTGTAGTGGTTTCATAACCTCATATTTCGAAACAACTCGCTTAACATTATCCATAGCTTGGTCTTGGGTGGCGGTCCACAAAAATTTGCAACTCCGGTGAGTTCCGTTATGGGTGATGTAATGGTTGCAAGGTGTGGCAAAAACTGACTGGTGTAGTTGACCGTTCTTAGAAATTCCTGTGGTTGTTTCTTGGTCTATGGCATAGTCCATTCTTCAATCTTCGCTATTTTCTCCGGAGCTGCTGAGAGTCCTTCATCATTAATAACATGTCCTAACACTTCCATGCTGGTGGCGAAAAATTCTGATTTCTTCCTGCTTGCATAGAATCGAGATTCCTTGAGCTTGTTGCAAATCAAGGATATGTGTTTTATATGTTCAGACTCTGTATCAGAAAAAATGAGTATATCATCAATATATACCCACATGAACCGTCCCAAATAGTCGGTGATTAAATCAGACATTATGCGCATGAATGTCCCTGGAGCATTCATATCTCCTTGTAGCATAACTTTGCTGACTAAACATCTAAATGGTGTTTTGAAAGCATTCTTGCTCACATGTTCTGGTTCTACTCTTGTTTGAAAGTACGCATCGCGAAGATCGCTTTTGCTACGCTATCTTACCCTGGCTAAGGCATTCAGGATCATCGTTTGGTTTGGAATGGTCTCAACATCTTTGATAGTGATCTCATTTCTCGCTGTGAGGTCCACTAATAGCCTCATGCGTTTCTTGTCCTTCTTTTCTTGTGCAAACATTGGGGCTGCCGATGAAACTGCTTGTCATGCTATGATTCCTGCTTTCTCCTTTTCTCTTAGCCATATGCTCATGTCTGTTGCCCATCGCTCCGGTATTGAGTAGGTGGGTAAGGAGCGCTGCTCCGTTCCTGGCTGGAGGTCGATTTTATGATTGATCTTACTGAGCGGTGGCAGTGTTTCTGGTATTTCCTCGGGAAATACTTCCGCATATTAATTCATAACATCTCTAGTGCTAAGCACTGCTGCGCGGATCATGCCACTAGTAGGTGTGCAAACAATGCGAGCATTCTGTTCAGGAAACAGGATAGCTAATTTGCCACATTCGATATGAGCTTGGTGTTATTCCAGAAAAGGTATTCCTCTTGGTGCATCATATTTTCCTAGGTTGCCGACCAATATTCTGGTTCCGGGTGTGCTCAGCTTTCCTGCTGATATGTTTACAGAACATTCTTTATGACCTTCAGATCGTGATCCTTTCATAGCTAGGTGTATTCTGATTGGAGTCTTCAATTCCTGACAAAGAATTCCGTGCATGGTCACAAAGGTAGCACTAATCAGGTTTGCTCCTATTGATCCGGGATCAAACAGGACTCTGGCTTCTTTGCCATTGATATGCATTGTTCCTTCGTGAGCGTCATGAGGGTTGACATTTGTTGGTCTTGCGGCCATTGTAATAATGCCTTCCTTTTCTTCCTCTATTTCCATACCATTGATAAACACTTCTTCCGCTAATTGTTCTTGTTCCACTCTGTTGGAGGTGACTTCTTTCTTCATCTTAGCCTTGCCCTTGCCTTTGCCCTTATCTTCTTTGCTAGGACAGTCTCTTGCTAGATGTCCTTTACCTCCGCAGGTATAGCAAAGACTCTTTTCCTTCCGTTCCTTAGGTTTTGAGTGGGACTTATTGCTGGTTTTCCGATTGTCCTTCCGTCCTTCTGGTTTCGGAGGGAATTATTTTACTGGCTTTTCGAATCTTTATTTTCCATAGGGGCCAGTGCTTCTTGGTGTGGCATCTATGCTTTCCGCATTTTGTATAGCTTCCATAACAGTGGCTGTTTCAGTATGCTGTAATTCTGCTTCTTGCCGTAGTCTAGGATGAATGCTGTTGAAGAACTGTTGAATGAAGGCATAGTCGCTTATAGTGTTTGCAGGTAGGCGTGATAGAAACATCAGCATATCGGTTGCTATGGTTGATATTCTCTGTATCTTGCCATTGTGCACTTGCGTGATTTCATGGAACTTGCAATAGGTATCATCCTTCTGTTTCGAAGATTGGAATCTTGCGCTTAAAAATCCAACAAGATCTTCTCTGGTCATGTCTTCACCGAAATACTCAGCTTCTTGGAAAGCCGCTTCTTGAGATCGTCCTTCAGTATAAAGGATCCAATAGTTTCCTCCACCATCCTCACTTGTTCGCAACCCATTTAGGCGTAGATGGAACTGTACTGAATTATACCATGTGTCGAATGCTTCCGGTTTGCGGTCATCTCCTTCACCAGTAAACTTACAAGGTGAAAGTACTTTGATGCTGAGTTTAGCCGTAACGACTGGGTTAGGCCTAGGTGTCGGTGGTCTTGGCACCTCTGGTGCTGGGGCTCTGGACCCTGAGGGTGCTGCTTCTGAAGCCATGTCATCTGATCCTTTGTTGCTATCGGAGCTATCGGGATCGTTACTTGGTGGTGCTTGAAGTACTCGTGTACCTGCAGGCTTTCTCAGGGATTCTGGATACCCTCCGCGGGTAGTGGTTATCGGTTCCTATAGTTGTTGTGATGATTCTCCTGTTGATTGTGCAGCAGCGTCTCTAGCCAATTGCGGAGCAGCTGCCTCACTTACCGCTTACTCCTTTGCTGAAGTCTTCGTGAACCGTCCTTTTGAATCCCTGGTACGCAGTTGAGAACCTGTCTCCGGGGCCTTGCCCTTACTTGTTCCCGGAACACCTTCTATCTTGAAAACTGGGTGAAGTTAAAACAATGTAACCGCCTCCCAGGAGATGCGGTAATCGTAGGGTTAAAGGGCTTTGTTCTGTACCTAAGCGGTAACTAGTGAATCCAAGTCCGGAGACTTTAGCGGAGGTTGTTGAATAGACTTCTTACTGTATTGTAACTACTGAAGTCTTCGAGATGTTTGGTAAGTCTCAAACTAAAGATTCTTGAAGCGAACTGAAAAGAGTAACTGTTCAACCAAGTATATTGAAAACTCTGTCTGCCGAAGTCTGCCTCTTCTAACGTGAAGAATAGCAGTTCTTAAATACACTTCTTAGGCTACCAAGAACCTTATTCTCATAACATATAAGACTCCAAAACGGTAGCCTTGAAACAACTCAGAAAATATATAGAGTATCAAAGCGATACTCGAAACAAAACATAAAACATATAGAGTATCAAGCCGATACTCGAAACCAAACATAAAAGATATTGAGTATCAAACCGATATTCGAAACCAAACATAAAACATATAGAGTGTCAAACCGATACTCGAAACCAAACATAAAACATATAAAGTATCAAACCGATACTATCAGGCTAGAGGCACACCTCATTTCCTGCAAAAGATTCAAAACACAAACAGTATCAACTGATACCTGAAAATCCTAAACCAGTAACCAGTACCGGTTACACCCTGGGTACGGAACAAAGCCTGTTAGCTCTACGATTACTGCATCTTACGGGAGGTGGTTACACTTTTTTTAACTTGAGCAAGTTATCAAGATAGAAGGCGTTCTAGGACCAAGAAAGGGCACCGCCATGGAGAAAGGTTCCCAACAGCGTACTAGGGATTGTAAAAGACGGTTCACAAAGACCCCAAGTAAAGAGCAAGAGGCAAGTGACCCTGCAGCAAAGCAGTTAGCTAGACACGCCGCTGAACGATCAGCTGAAGAATCGTCACAACAACCACTAGAACTGTCAAACACTACCCGCAGAGTGTACCCAGAATCTCTAAGAAAGCCCAGAGGTACACAGGTACCTCCAGCACTACCAAGCAATGATTTAGATAACTCCAAGCGCGATAAAAGACCAGACAGTATGGCTTCCGAAGCAGGACCCTCAAGGTCCAGAGCCCAAACACCAGAGGTCCCAAAACCACTGACACCCAGGCTGTAACTGCCTCTCTGTAGATGCGGTGAAAGTAGGGTTAACGGGCTTTGTTCTTAACTGAATAGTGGTAACTCGCTAAGTAAAGTCTGGAGGCCTTCACTGACGCTGTTGAAATGACTATTCTTAGTATATTGTGACTACTGAAGTTTGAGAGATGTTTGGTGGATCTCAAACTAAAGATTCTCGAAGCGAACTGAAAAAGGTAACAGTTCAACCAAGTATATTGAAAACTGTCTCTGTTGAAGTCTGCCTCTTCTAACGCAAAGAATAGCGGTGCTTAAATACACGTTCTTAGACTACGGGAAGCCTTATTCTCATAACATATAAGACTCCAAAACGGTAGCCTTGAAACGAAGCATAAAAGATATAGAGTATCAACCCGATACTAGAAATCAAACATTAAACATATAGAGTATCAAATCGACACTTGAAGCCAAATATAAAACATATAGAGTATCAAACCGATACTGGCAACCAAACATAAAACCTGGAGAGTATCAAACCGATACTTGAAACCAAACATAAAATGTATAGAGTATCAAAGCCAATACTAGCACACTAGAGGCACACCACGTTTCCTGACACTAATTCAAAACACAAACAGTATCAACTGATACCTAAAAATCCTAAATCGGCAACCTGTACCGTCTCACACAGGTCTAATCCAGTTGTTATGGCTAAACTCAATATCAAAGTACCTTCACCTAGTAAGTTCACTGGTGAAGGAGATGACCAGAAACCAGAAGTGTTTGCCCACTGGTGCAACTCAGTACAGTTATATCTACACCTAAATAGATTACGCACTAGCGAGGCTGTAGGAGGAAACTACTGGATCCTCTATAGGGAAGGATGAGCTCCAGAAGCAGCTTTTCAAGCAGCTGAGCATTGCGGTGATGACATGACCAGAGATGACCTTGTTGGATTCCTGTCAGAAAGATTCCAATTCTGCAAAGAAAAAGACGATACCTACCACAAATTCTATGAAATCACGCAAATATATAATGGTGAGATACAAAGAATATCAACTATAGCAACCGACTTGCTGATGTTGTGATCACACCTACCTGCAAACACCAGGAGCGATTATGCTCTCGTTCAACAGTTCTTTAAGAGCATGCACTCATGTCTACGCCAAGGAGTAGAATTACGATATGCTGAAACCAACACCGTTATGGAAGTTATACAAAATGTAGAGAATATAGATGCTATCCTAACAAGTATGGACGCTTATGGGAAGGGAAGATTCAAGAAACCGGCAAAAGAATTCACTTCCAAACAAGAGGGACGCAAGGACAAGCGAAAAACGAAGAACCAGCCCTACTCCAAACCTAAGGAGCGAAAGGAAAAGGGTCTATGCTATACCTGTAGACGTAAAGGACATTTGGCACCAGACTGCCTCAGCAAAGATGGCAAGGGGAAAGGCAGAGACAACACCCAGGTAAAAAAGGAAGTCACCATCAAGAGAGTGGAACAGGAAAAACTAGGCGAGGAAGTGTTTATCAAGAGTATGCAAGTAGAGGAGGAACTGAAAGATATTCTCACAATGGCCGCTAGACCAACAAATGTCAAACCTCATGATGCTCACGAAGGAACGATTCATATCAAGGGCCAAGAAGCCGGTGCCCTGTTGGATACCGGGTCAATAGAAGAAAAGCTGATTAGCACCACCTTTGTGACCACACGTGGGATTCCATGGCAAGAATTGAAGAGACCGATCAGGATACATCTAGCTATGAATGGATCGTGAGCTGAAGGTCATAAAGAATATTAAGTCAAGATATCAGCAGGAAAGCAGTAACCGCCTGACGGGAGATGCGGTAAGCGTGTGGTTAAGGGGCTTTATTCTGTACCAAGGTAGTGACTAGCGAATCAAAGTCCGGAGGCTTTAGCCAAGGTTGTGGAATAGACCTCTTACAGTATCGCAACTACTGAAGTGTCCAAGATGTTTGGTAAGTCTCAAACTAAAGATTCTTGAAGCGAACTGCAGAGAGTAACTGTTCAACCAAGTATATTTGAAAACTCTCTCTGCCGAAGTCTGCTCTTTCTAACATGCAAAGTAGCAGTTCTTAAATACACTTCCTAGGCTACCTAGAGCCTTGTTCTCATAACATATAAGGTTCCAAATCAGTAGCCTTGGAAACAAACATGAAACATATAAAGTATCCAACTGATAGTTGAAACCAATGGTAAAACATATAGAGTATCAAACTCTATACTCGAAACCAAACATAAAACATATAGAGTATCAAACTGATACTGGAAACCAAACATAAAACGAATAGAGTATCAAACGGACACTTGAAGCGAAACATAAAACATATAGAGTATCAAACCCTATACTCGAAAGCAAACATAAAACATATAGAGTATCAAACTGATACTCGAAACCAAACATAGAACATATAGAGTATCAAACCAATACTCGAAACTAAACATAAAACATATAGAGTCACAAACCCTATACTCTCAGGCTAGAGGTACACCTCATTTCCTAAAACTAATTCCAAACACAAACAGTATCAACTGATACCTGAAAATCCTAAACCAGTAACCAGTACCAGTTACAGAAGCTGAGTGCACTAGGAAAAAGGATGCTGGTCAGTAACCTAGCAAAATATGATGCTCTAATAGGAATGCCTTTTCCGGAACAACACCAAGCTCATATCGAATGTCGCAAATTATCTATCCTGTTTCTCTAACAGAATCTTGGAATTGTTTGCATACCCACTTCTGGCATAGTCTGTGCAGCAGTAATTAGTACTTAAGATGTCATGGACTAATACCCGGAAGTATTTCAGGAAGAAATAGGGGAAGATTTACCACCTATAAGCAAGATAAATCAAAAGATAGATCTACAACCAGGAAAAGAGCAGCACTAATTACCCACCTACTCAATACCGGAACAATGGGCAACCGACATGAGCATATGGCTAAGTGCAAAGGAGAAAGCCGGAAACATTGAACGACCAGCAGTGTCATCGGTAGCGCCCATGTTTACACAAGAGACAAAGGACAAGAAATGAATGAAGCCATTGGTAGACCTCACAGCCAGGATTGAGATTAGAATTAAACATGTTGAAACCATTCCAAACCAAACGATGATCCTGAATTCCCTAGAAACCCTAAGATACTGGGGCAAAATTGATTTTGGCGAGGCCTATTTTCAAACAACAGTGGAGCCTCTATGTATCGGCCTCTTGGGAGATGAGGTAATCGTAGGGTTAACGGGCTTTGATCTGCACCAAGGTGGTAACTAACGAATTAAAGACCGTAGGCTTTAGCCAAGGTTGTTGAATAGACTTCTTACTGTATCGCAACTACCGAAGTTTCCGAGATGTTGGGAAGGTCACAAACTAAAGATTCGTAAAATGAACTGCAGAGAGTAACTGTTCAGGCAAGTATATTTGTAAACTCTGTCTGCCGAAGTCTGCTCTTTCTAACATGAAAAGTCACAGTTCTTAAATACACTTCCTAGGCTACCAGGAGTCTTGTTCTCATAACATATAAGGCTCCAAATCAGTAGGCTTGAAAATGGACTCCGTTGCCGTTACAACCACAGCGAAAGTAAAAACCACACCAAATTTCTTGCCGAGCTTTCACCTCATCGGTTGACAACCATTCCTCACCGCTTCACCCATTAACTTTAAAGACTTTTCAACCACAAATCATCCCCCTTTATTTGTATCTTATCACCTTTATCAACTGAGTCCGGTTTTCCAACCCTCTGATGTCTAATAGACATAGGGGCAGAGGGAGAGGTGGTGCAAACCTATTTGCAGCCCCCTTCAACCCACCCATCCCACCTCCCAACCCAGCCTCGCCTGAGAACATACTCATGGAGGAAGAGCCAGGCTCTTCAGTCCAGACTGTGCCTGCTCCTGCCTCTACTGCCTCTACAGAAGGATATCCTTCCATCCCTACATTCTCACCGAGGCCTTTGACTTCAAGAATTTCCAATACCAACCTTGGCATCACACTTCGCACACAACACCTTGAAGAAGCCTTTCAGGCCCTGCAGAAACACCTCATGGTGATACAAAACTGCCATATCACAGACATCCAAACACTTCAAGGCCAAGTTGCGCACCTTACCTCTCAGGTTGAATACCTGCAGTACCAACTCCACCACCAACAATCTCCCCCACCATAACAAACCACCTTGCCCACTCCTCCACAACAACAAACCTGGGCCCAAAGAGCCTCCAGAGCAGTCTCAGTCAAATCCTCTACCATTCCACCAGCCAAAACTTCAACCGCAGTTGCTTTGACCAAACGTGACTGTACCATTGTTATTAAAAGAGATAGCTCTATTCTACCTGATACTACCAACCCCCTCACCATTCGCGATGCAATCAACAATGCAATCAAGAAACCTCTTATTGCAAGAATCGAATTCACCACCAACTACCAAGTCCTCCTCCTCACCAAGGATAATACACCTGCCACCTATGTCCTAAAAGCGCATCGTTCTGCCATTGAGGAAGCAATAAGAGCCACCATCCCTGCAGCCATTGGCCTCAGAAAAGACGAAATCTGGTACAAGGTCATCCTCCATGGCGTCCCCACTTCCTCTACCTTTTCCACTATTCAATCTGAGATTGAAGAATTCAACTCAGGCACCCACCTCCCACGCCCTCCTAGATGGCTCACCACTCCAGCCCAATGTCAGGATAAAGCAGTATCAGCAATGGTCCTCACTATTGCCGGCAAAGACTCCACAGACAAAGCCCTCCGCAGAGGCCTCTCACTACTTGGGAAGCAGTTCAAAGTGCAATGCTACTTGTCCTTTGGCCCTGACACCCAATGCACCAAATGCCTGGCCTTTGGCCACCACCCTTCTCAGTGTACCGGCACCCAACATTGCAGTATCCGCTCCATGGGACACCCAGCACACCTCCACACCTGCGGCAGATCAGATTGTCCTACCAAGGGCAAAGCATGTTTGCACACCACTATCACATGTGTCAACTATGGTGACTCACACCAGGCCAATTCTAAGGAATGTTCCACATACCTCAAGGCACACCAAGCGGCAACTGAGAGAAGGAACAGGGCTGTCTAGGGTTATTATTTTTGTTTTCCTATATTTGTTAGGCATTTGGCGGCTTGGGGGATTTCCTTTTGTCATTATGGCTCATGAGCTGGCCCAAACGAACGTTGCTATATTCCTATATGAGACAGGATATCAGACTGGCACCCTTGCATGGTATAAAGACTATTGTATGTTAGTTAGCTTCATAGCCGATGCAGCTCCATAAGAATAATGAGACATAATAATAATAATCATAATAGTAGGCTTGAAACCAAGCATAAACCATATAGAGTATCAAACCGATACTCAAAACCCAACATAACACATATAGAGTATCAAAGTGATATTGAAAACAAAACATAAAACATATAGAGTATCAAACCAATACTCGAAACAAAACATAAAACATATAGAGTAGCAAACCGATACTCTCAGGCTGGAGGCACAGCTTATTTCCCGAAATTAATTCAAAACACAAACGGTATCAACCGATACCTGGGAATCCTAAACCAGTAACCAGTACCAGTTGCACCCCGAAAACAAAATAAAATCCTTATTTCAAAATATAGCAAGAAAATCATCAATCCTCGCTATCATAATCAGAATTCAAATAATGATCCCAAAATCCTTTATCAACAAAGGGTACATCAGAATAGCTTTGAAAGCCATCCTTAAGAGGAGAATAACACATAGGAATAAACCCAGAAAATACAATGGGAAACTCATCTCCAGGCATGTTATCTGTCCACCCTCCCTGAACCAAATCCAGCGCATGTGCTAATCCTTCCACCGGTTCCCAACTATGCTCACTTACTGGGTATCCTTGACAACTAACCAACAATTGTCCCTTTCCATATCGTTCGCTGTAATGGATGACTGATTGAACTTCCCATTCCTGTTCTTCGTTGATGAGAATCAGTGTCCGCTTCGCGAATGCTAGTCATGGGAATCGGAAATCGTCATTCGCGTAGTAAGGTTTGACTATCAAACAGTGGAATACTCCTTTCATTCTCTGGTACATTCTTTCATCCATGCTAACTGTAAAGTTCCGGGTATATTCATCAGATTCGAGTACTGCAAAAGGGCCTCACCAGCGTGGCTGTAATTTCCGAGATCTGCCAGATTCCATCGCAAACTGGTCTCTAAAAACCATAATCTTTTCCCCAATGTCGACAGGTTTGTGGGAGCTGCTCCTCTTGGCTACCACTCTGTTGGATCTTGCTCTAGCCTACCATAATGCTTGGTATGCCGCATTTCTGATCTCCTGGTATCGATTGTAGTAATCATTGGATGCGGGTACTATTGTAGCGCTAACTTTACAGGTATTGACCAGTGGGTATTCTTGTGCATACATAGCTTTGTATAGGGATATTCCAATAGTATCGGAGTGACCTGCATTGGAGTAAGCTGTCACTACAGGGAGAGAGGAAAGCCAATTAGACTAGTGTGGATTAACAACATTGCTTAATGCTCTTTTCAGTTCTCAAATCTTTCTTTCCGCTTATCCATTGGTCTGGTGGTAGCCAGGCGTAGCCATAATGTGTTCGTCTCCGGTCATCTTCAATGTTTGTTTCCAAAACTGGGAGATGAACCGTGGATCAGCATCACTAACAATCGATGCAGGTATTCTTGGAGGAGTGAAGATATGGTGCCAGAGAAATTCCATTGTCGAAATTGCAATAGCATTTACTGATGTTGGTATCAGCCAGCTGAAACCAACTGCTCTATCCACTACTACCAATACTCAATCATGTCCTCTCAGCTTAGTGAAGGGGCCCATGAAATCGGTAGCATAGCTAGAAAATATCTGGGAGGGAAAGGGGAGTGACAGGGCGTTGCCAGTAGGTAATGGAGTCCTTTTCCGATTCTGTTAATATATGTCACATGGCTCGATATAGTCTTTGAAGTCCTTCCTCATCTGCGGCCGGTAGATGTATTCTGTTGTGTACCGCAGGTTTGGTTCAGTGCTTTGATGTCCTTGATTATGTATTTATCCTATCATCAGTTCTCTAAGCGTTTCTCCATTCACTCCATGACCTTTTGCAATGTAAAGACAATCTTCTGCCCCTCTTGTAGTAGCATAGACTAGACCATTATGTATGTTGTAATATTGCATCATTGCATTTTGTGAGGTAGGGTTGGAATCCTTTACTAGCTGGTAGAAAGGGTCACTACTATATCCCTTGATCATCTGTTCCCTCCAAATGTTTTTCATATTATCCACTGCTTGAATGATATCCCTTTCAATAACTACTCTTTCTAATACCATTACCTCTTCCTCCCTATCAGGCATCTCATAAACTGTGTAGAGCTCATGTTTCTCCTGAGGTAGGGACAGCAGTTCCACTACTAGAACTTGGTTTAGGTGCGCAAGATGTCCTCCGTGGGAGGCTCATTTTGGGGATGCTCAGGATCGTAACTTTCGGTAGTTGGAAAGCTACATCCTAATGCCTTTTTGACATGGTCTTTGATGGCGCCACTATCGAGGCGGGTGCGGGGTGAATGGGTATCTCTATCACTGGGATCATCAGTGGTGTTAGATTGAGTTTCGATAACTGGTAGGCTACTGCAGGGGGAGCCGGCATAGATCGTAGTCTTAGGTTTTAATTCCTTGTGGTCAGGGCAGTATGGCATATTGCAGAATGCCCAATGCATGGATGCATGTTCAAGTTCCTCCTCACTCCTACCACTCGTATAACTTCCGTGGTCTCTCCGATCGTTTAGGGATTCGCTATTTCTATAACCGTTTATATCTAGCTGTGCTTGCTCCAGGTGGTAGTCGCTTCTGCATTCTGAATCACCAACAATGTACTCAACTGCGAGGGCTTAGAATCAAGACATTTCCGGTTCCAGAGTAGATTCTTTGTAAAAAAGAAAGGATGAAATAGGAGATGAAATGGTTGAATCGTCTTCTGATATGGGATTGATTGTAGTGTGTGGGAAATACTCGTTCTCATCAAAAAGACATGATAATGCATCTGCTAAATAGTGTAACCACCTCTCGGGAGATGTGGTAATCGCAGGGTTAACGGGCTTTATTCTGCACCGCGGTGGTAACTAGCGAACCAAAGTTCAGAGGCTTCAGGCAAGGTTGTTGAATAGACTTCTTACTGTATGGCAACTACCAAAGTCTTCGAGATGTTTGGTAGGTCTCCAACTGAATATTCTTGAAGCGAACTGAAGAGGATAACTGTTCAACCAAGTATATTGAAAACTCTGTCTGCTAAAGTCTGCTCCTTCTAATGAGAAGAATAGCAGTTCTTAAATACACTTTCTAGGCTTACCGGAATCATTATTCTCACAACAGGTAAGGCTCCTATTCGGTAGCCTTGAAACCAAACATAAAACATATAGAGTATCAAACCGATACTCAAAACCAAACATAAAACATATAGAGTATCAAACTCTATACTCGAAACCAAACATAAAACATATAGAGTATCAAACTGATACTGGAAACCAAACACAAAACAAATAGAGTATCAAACGGACACTTGAAGCCAAACATAAAACGTATAGAGTATCAAACCCTATACTTGAAAGGAAACATAAAACATGTAGAGTATCAAACTGATACCTGAAACCAAACATAAAACGTATAGAGTATGAAACTGATACTCAAAACCAAGCATAAAACATATAGAGTATCAAATGGATACTCAAGACGAAACATAAAACATATAGAGTATCAAACCGATACTTAAAACCTAACATAAAACATATACAGTATCAAACCCTATACTATCAGGCTAGAAGTACCTCGTTTCCTGAAACAAATTCAAAACTCAAACAGTATCAACTGATACCTGAAAATCCTAAACCAGTAACCAGTACCAGTGACATCCTGTAAACAAAATAAAACCCTTACTACAAAACATAACAAGGCAATTCCCAATCCTCGCTATCATAATCAGAATTCAAACAATGATCCCAAAAGCTTAGATCAACCGTGGCTACATCTTGCTAGTTCTCAAAACCATCCTCAGCAGGAGAGTAACACATAGGAATAAACTCAGAAAATACTTTAGGAAACTCACCCGCGGGCATGTTATCTGTCCACGATGCCTGAATCAAATCCATCGCATGTTCCAATCCTCCCACTGGTTTCCAACTATTCTCCCTTGCTGGATAACCGTTCCAACTAACCAAAAACTGTCCTTTGCCATATGGTTCCCTATAATCGAGGATTGATTAAACTTTCCATTCTTGTTCTTCATTAATAAGGATGGGTGCTGGTTTCGCAAATGCTTGTCCTGAGCACCCGAAATCGTCGTTAGGGTGATAAGATTTGACTACTGAGCAGTGGAGAACTCCTTTCTTCCTTCTGTACATCCTAGCATCCATGCTAACCGTATAGTTCTGAGCGTGTTCGTCAAAGTCGAGTACTTTAACAGGCCCTCGACAGCGTGGCTGTGATTTCCGCGATCTGCCAGATTCCATCCCAAATTGGTCTCCAAAAACCATAATTCTTTCCCCAATCTCGACAGGTTTGTGTGAGTTCCTCCTCTTAATTGCCACTCTGTTTGCTCTTGCTCTAGCCAACCGTAACACTTTGTATGCCGCTCTTCTGATTTCCTGGTGTCGATTGTAGTAATCATGGGATGCCGGTACTGTTCTGGCGTTGACTTTATCGGTATCGAGTAGTTGTTATTCTCATCCATACACAGCTTTGTATGGGGACGTTCCACTAGTATCGGAGTGACCTGCATTGGAGTAAGCTGTTACTTGAGGAGGAGAAATGAGCCAATTGGTCTGGCGTGCATTAACAACATTCCTTAATGCTGTTTTAAGTTCTCGAATCTTCCTTTCTCTTTGTCCATTGGTCTGGTGGTGGCCAGGCGTAGCAATAATGTGTGCGCCTCGTATCGTCTTCAATGTTGGTTTCCAAAACCAGGAGGTGAACCGCGGGTCAGCATCACTAACAATCGAGGTAGGTTTTCCATGAAGGTGAAAATATGATGGAGTAATTCCATTGTCGAAATCGCAATAGCGTTTACTGATGTTGGTATCAGCTAGCTGAAACCAACCGCTTTATCTACTACCACTAATACTGAATCATATCCTTTCACTTTAGTAAAAGGACATATGAAATCAATAGCATAGCTCGAAAATATCTGGAAGGGAAAGGGAAGTGAAAGGATGTTGCTAGTAGGTAATGTAGTCCTTTCCCGCTTCTGTTGATATGTCAAATTGCTGGACATATTCTTTCACGTCCTTCCCTATCTCCGGCCACTAGATATATTCCGTTGCGTACTGCAGGTTGTGATCAGCACTATGGTGTCCTTTATTATATATTTCTACTATCATCAGTTCTCTTAGTGTTTCTCTATTCACTACATGATGCTGCGGAATGTAAAGGCAATCTTCTCCTCCTCTTGTAGTAGTGTAGAGTAGACCATTGCGTATTCGGTAATGTTGCATCATTCCATTTCGTGAAGTGAGGTTGGAATCCTTTGCTAACTGATAGATAGGGTCATTTCTATATCCTTTAACCATCTGTTACCTCCAAATATTCTTCATATCATCCACTCCTTAGGTGATATCCCTTGCGTCCACTACTCTATCCAATACTGTTACCTCCTCCTCCTCTTCAGGTGTTTCGTACACTTTGTAGAGCTCATATTTCTCGTGAGGTAGCAAGGGTGATTCCACTACTGGAACTTCATTTAGGTACGCCACAGGTCCTCCATAGAGGGGTTCGTTGTGGTGATGTTCAGGGTACTCAAAGTTATGACACTCGGTAGAGGGTGTGCCACAGCCTAAAGCTTTCTTGACAGGCTCTTTGATGGCTCGGATATCGCGGCGGGCACGTGGTAAATGGGTATCTCTATCATTGTTATTATCATTGGTGTTTGATGGAGTTTCGATAGCTGGTGGGCTGTGCAGGGGGAGCCGGCACAGGTCTTAGTCTTAGGTTTCAATTCCTCATGGTCAGGGTAGAAGAGTATATTGCAGAATGCCTAATGCATTGATCCAGGTTCAAGTTCCGCCTCACTCCTCCCACTGGTATAACTTCGATAGTCTCCACGATCGTTTAGTGGCTTGTTATTTCTGTAATCGTTTGCATCTAGTTGTGCTTGCTCCAGGCTGCAGTCAGTTCCGCATTCTGAATGAGCACCAATGTACTCAACTGTGAGGTCTTCAAATCGCGACATTTCACGTTTAATAGTAGGTTCTTCACAAGAAAGAAAGGATGAAATAGGTGAGGGAATAGGTGACTCATCTTCTGATGTGAGATCATTTGCAGTATGTGGGTCATCATCATTCTCATCATAAAAGCGGGATAAAGCATCTGCTAAATAGTTCCATTTACCTGGTCTGTACACTATTTCAGTGTCGTATTTTCCAATAAACTCTCGCTATTTTAACTGTTTTTTGGTGGGTGTTCTACTTGTCTTGAGGTACATCAGAGGCAGATGATCTGTGACGATAGTAAACTTGCTTCCTGCAAGTATGTGGTGGAATGCTGTCAGTGCATCAACTATCGCTAGTGCTTCCTTGTCGGTTGTACCATAGTTCACTTGAGCGTTAGAGGATTTCCTGCTATGAAGTGAAGCAGGCCTGTCATTTTCTGGTGTTTCTCCTTGTCCTACCCATGCTCTGACTCCTGTGTTGGATACATCAGTTATTAGCCATATTGGGAGTGGCGAATCATATTGTAATAGTTTCATAACCTGGTATTTTGAAACAACTCGCTTAACATTTTCCATGGCTTGGTCTTGAGTGGCGGTCCAAACAAATTCTGCAGTTCCAGTGAGTTCCGTTAAGGGTGATGTAATGGTTGCAATGTGTGGCAAAAATTGACTGATGTAGTTGACGGTTTCTAGAACTTCTTGTAGCTGTTTCTTGTTCTGTAGCGTAGTCCATTCTTCGATCTTCACTATTTTTCCCGGTGCTCTTGAGAGTCCTTCGTCATTGATACCATGGCCTGATGCTTCTATGCTTGTAGCGAAAAATTCTGATTTTTTCCTGCTTGCATAGAATCGAGCCTCCTTGAGCTTGTCGCAAATCAGAGATATGTGTTTCTAATGTTCTGACTCTGTATTGGAAAAAATGAGTATATCATCAATATATACCCATATGAACCGTCCCAGGTAGTTGGCCAATAAATTGAACATTATGCCCATCAAGGCCCCTGGAGCATTCATATCTCCTTGTAGCATAACCTTGCTAACGAAATATCCAAATCAAGTTTTGCAAGCATTCTTGCTTACATCTTCTGGTTCCACTCTTGTTTGAAAGTAGGCATCGCGAAGGTCAATTTTACTGTGCTATCTTGCCTTGGCTAGGGCATTCAAGATTATCGTTTGGTTTGGAATGGTCTCTATATCTTTGATTGCGATCTAATTTCTCACTGTGAGGTCCACTAAGGGCCTCATTCGTTTCAGGTAATTTTTCTCTTGCGCAAACATGGGTGCTGCTGATGAAACTGCTTGTCATTTGATGATTCCTACTTTCACCTTTTCTCTTAGCCATATACTCATGTCTGTTGCCCATCATTCCGGTATTGAGTAGGTGGGTAAAGAGCGCTGCTCCTTTCCTGACTGGAGGTTAATCTTGTGATTCATCTTCCTTAGAGGTGGCAGGATTTCTGGTATTTCCTTTGGAAACACATCCAGGTATTGGTCCATAACATCTTCAGTGCTAAGCACTGCTGCTCGGATCATGCCACTAGTAGGTGTGCAAACAATTCAAACATTCTGTTTGGGAAACTGGATAGCTAATTTGCCACATTTAATATACGCTTGGTGTTGTTCCAGAAAAGGTATTCCTATTAGTGCCTCGTATTTAGCTAGGTTTTCGACCAACATCCTAGTCCCTAGTGCACTCAACCTTCCTGCTGATGTATTAACTGAACATTCTTTATGACCTTCGGATCGTGATCCTTTCATAGCTAAAGGTATTCTGATCATTGTTTTTAATTTCTGACAGGAAATTCGGTGCGTGGTCACAAATGTAACACTAATCAACTTTGCTCCTATTGACACGGTGTCAAACAGGACTCTGGCTTCATTGCTATCGATGTGCATTGTTCCTTTGAGAGCATGATGAGGTTTGACGTTTATTGGTCTAGCCGCCATCGTGAGAATGACTTCTTTTTCTTCCTCTATTTTCATGCCATTGATAAACACTTTTTCCGCTAGTTGTTCCCGTTCCACTCTGTTGGTGGTGACTTCCTTCTTCACCTTTGCTTTGCCTTTGCCTTTGCCCTTGTCATCTTTGCTGGGGCAGTCTCATGCCAGATGGCCTTTACCTCTCCAGGTATAGCACAAACCTTTTTCCTTTCATTCCTTGGGTTTGGTGTGTGGTTTGGTACTTATTTTTCGACTGTGATTCCATCTTTCTTGTTTGGGAATGAATTCTTTTGCTAGTTTCTCGAATCTTTCCTTCCTATAAGTACCAGTACTATTTAGCGTAGCATCTATGCTTTCTGCATTTTGTATAACTTCCATAATAGTGTCAGTTTCAGCATGCTGTAATTCCACTTCTTCCTGTAGTTGTAACCGCCTCTCGGGAGATGCGGTAATCGTAGGGTTAACGGGCTTTGTTCTGTACCAAGGTGGTAACTAGCGAATCAAAGTCCGGAGGCTTTAGCCAAGGTTGTTGAATAGACTTCTTACTGTATCGCAACTACTGAAGTCTCCGAGATGTTTGGTAGGTCTTAAACTAAAGATTCTTGAAGCGAACTGAAGAAAGTAACTGTTCAACCAAGTATATTGAAAACTCTGTCTGCCGAAGTCTGCTCCTTCTAACGAGAAGAATAGCAGTTCTTAAATACACTTCCTAGGCTACCGAGAGCCTTGTTCTCATAACATAATAGACTCCAAAACGGTAGCCTTGAAACCAAACATAAAACATATAGAGTATCAAACCGATACTCGAAACCAAACATAAAACATATAGAGTATCAAACCGATACTCGAAACCAAACATAAAACATATAGAGTATCAAACCGATACTCGAAACCAAACATAAAACATATAGAGTATCAAACCGATACTCGAAACCAAACATAAAACATATAGAGTATCAAACCGATACTCGAAACCAAACATAAAACATATAGAGTATCAAACCGATACTCGAAACCAAACATAAAACATATAGAGTATCAAACCGATACTCGAAACCAAACATAAAACATATAGAGTATCAAACCGATACTCGAAACCAAACATAAAACATATAGAGTATCAAACCGATACTCGAAACCAAACATAAAACATATAGAGTATCAAACCGATACTCGAAACCAAACATAAAACATATAGAGTATCAAACCGATACTCGAAACCAAACATAAAACATATAGAGTATCAAACCGATACTCGAAACCAAACATAAAACATATAGAGTATCAAACCGATACTCGAAACCAAACATAAAACATATAGAGTATCAAACCGATACTCGAAACCAAACATAAAACATATAGAGTATCAAACCGATACTCGAAACCAAACATAAAACATATAGAGTATCAAACCGATACTCGAAACCAAACATAAAACATATAGAGTATCAAACCGATACTCGAAACCAAACATAAAACATATAGAGTATCAAACCGATACTCGAAACCAAACATAAAACATATAGAGTATCAAACCGATACTCGAAACCAAACATAAAACATATAGAGTATCAAACCGATACTCGAAACCAAACATAAAACATATAGAGTATCAAACCGATACTCGAAACCAAACATAAAACATATAGAGTATCAAACCGATACTCGAAACCAAACATAAAACATATAGAGTATCAAACCGATACTCGAAACCAAACATAAAACATATAGAGTATCAAACCGATACTCGAAACCAAACATAAAACATATAGAGTATCAAACCGATACTCGAAACCAAACATAAAACATATAGAGTATCAAACCGATACTCGAAACCAAACATAAAACATATAGAGTATCAAACCGATACTCGAAACCAAACATAAAACATATAGAGTATCAAACCGATACTCGAAACCAAACATAAAACATATAGAGTATCAAACCGATACTCGAAACCAAACATAAAACATATAGAGTATCAAACCGATACTCGAAACCAAACATAAAACATATAGAGTATCAAACCGATACTCGAAACCAAACATAAAACATATAGAGTATCAAACCGATACTCGAAACCAAACATAAAACATATAGAGTATCAAACCGATACTCGAAACCAAACATAAAACATATAGAGTATCAAACCGATACTCGAAACCAAACATAAAACATATAGAGTATCAAACCGATACTCGAAACCAAACATAAAACATATAGAGTATCAAACCGATACTCGAAACCAAACATAAAACATATAGAGTATCAAACCGATACTCGAAACCAAACATAAAACATATAGAGTATCAAACCGATACTCGAAACCAAACATAAAACATATAGAGTATCAAACCGATACTCGAAACCAAACATAAAACATATAGAGTATCAAACCGATACTCGAAACCAAACATAAAACATATAGAGTATCAAACCGATACTCGAAACCAAACATAAAACATATAGAGTATCAAACCGATACTCGAAACCAAACATAAAACATATAGAGTATCAAACCGATACTCGAAACCAAACATAAAACATATAGAGTATCAAACCGATACTCGAAACCAAACATAAAACATATAGAGTATCAAACCGATACTCGAAACCAAACATAAAACATATAGAGTATCAAACCGATACTCGAAACCAAACATAAAACATATAGAGTATCAAACCGATACTCGAAACCAAACATAAAACATATAGAGTATCAAACCGATACTCGAAACCAAACATAAAACATATAGAGTATCAAACCGATACTCGAAACCAAACATAAAACATATAGAGTATCAAACCGATACTCGAAACCAAACATAAAACATATAGAGTATCAAACCGATACTCGAAACCAAACATAAAACATATAGAGTATCAAACCGATACTCGAAACCAAACATAAAACATATAGAGTATCAAACCGATACTCGAAACCAAACATAAAACATATAGAGTATCAAACCGATACTCGAAACCAAACATAAAACATATAGAGTATCAAACCGATACTCGAAACCAAACATAAAACATATAGAGTATCAAACCGATACTCGAAACCAAACATAAAACATATAGAGTATCAAACCGATACTCGAAACCAAACATAAAACATATAGAGTATCAAACCGATACTCGAAACCAAACATAAAACATATAGAGTATCAAACCGATACTCGAAACCAAACATAAAACATATAGAGTATCAAACCGATACTCGAAACCAAACATAAAACATATAGAGTATCAAACCGATACTCGAAACCAAACATAAAACATATAGAGTATCAAACCGATACTCGAAACCAAACATAAAACATATAGAGTATCAAACCGATACTCGAAACCAAACATAAAACATATAGAGTATCAAACCGATACTCAAAACCAAACATAAAACATATAGAGTATCAAACCCTATACTATCAGGCTAGAGGCACACCTCGTTTCCTGAAACATATTCAAAACTCAAACAATATCAACTGATATATGAAAATCCTAAACCAGTAACCAGTACCGGTTACAGTAGTCTAGGATGCAAGCTTTTGAAAAACGGGGGAACTAGGCATAATCGCTTATAGTATTTACCGGTAGGCATGATCGAAACATTAGCATGTCGGTTGCTATGGTTGATATTCTTTGTATCTTTCCATTACACACTTGCCTGATTTCATGGAACCTGCGATAGGTATCATGTTTCTGTTTCGAAGATTGAAATCTTTCTCTTAGGAATCCAACAAGGTCTTCTCTGGTCATGTCTTCACCAAAATACTCTGCTAGTTGGAAAGCTGCTTCTTGAGCTCGTTTTTCAGTATAGAGGATCTAATAGTTTCCTCCTCCCGCCTCACTTGTCTATAGTTCATTGATATATAGGTATAACTGTACTGAATTATAGCATCTAGCGAACACTTCTGGTTTGAGATCATTTCCTTCAACAGTAAACTTGCTGGGCAAAGATACTTTGATACTGAGTTTAGCCATAACGACTGGGTTAGGCCTAGGTGTCAGTGGTCTTGGGAACTCTAGTGCTGGAGCTCCAGACCTGAGGGTCCTGCTTCTGAAGCCATGTTGTCTGATCCTTTGTCGCTATCAGAGCTATCTGGATTGTTACTTGGTGGTGCTAGAGGTACTTGTGTTCCTGTAGGCTTTCTTGGGGATTCTGGGTACCATCTGGGGGTAGTGGTTGGCGGTTCCAGTAGTTGTTGTGATGATTCTCCTTTTAATTGTTCAGCAGTATCTCTGGCTAACTGCCTAGCAGCTACGTCGCTTGCTGCCTGCTCTGAAGCTGGAGTCTTTGTGAACAGTTCTTTGGAATCCCGTGTGCGCAGTTTGGAACCTGTCTCGGTGGCATTGCACTTACTTGGTCCTGGAACACCTTCTATCCTGATAACTTGTTGAAGTTGAAAAAATCTAACCACCTCTCCGGAGATGTTGGAATCATTGTGTTAACGAGCCTTGTTCTGTACCGAGGTGGTAACTAGCGAATCAAAGTCCACAGGCTTTAGCCAAGGTTGTTGAATAGACTGCTTACTGTATCGCAACTACCAAAGTCTTTGAGATGTTTGGTAGGTCTCAAACTAAAGATTCTTGAAGCAAACTGAAGAGAGTAACTGTGCAACCAAGTATATTGAAAACTCTGTCCGCGGAAATCTGCTCCTTCTAACGAGAAGAATAGCAGTTCTTCAATACACTTTCTAGGCTTACCGGAAGCCTTATTCTCATAACATGTAAGGCACCTATTCGGTAGCCTTGAAACCCAAATACAAAACATATAGAGTATCAAACCGATACTTAAAACCCAACATAAAATATATAGAGTGTCAAACCGATACTCAAAACCTTGTATAAAACATATAGAGTATCAAACCGATACTCAAAACCAAACATAAAACATATAGAGTATCAAACCCTATACTATTAGGCTAGAGGCACCTCATTTTATGAAACAAATTCAAAACTCAAACAGTGTCAACTGATACCTGGAAATCCTAAACCAGTAACCAGTACCGGTTACCAATAGTTCCACTTTCCTGATCTGTACGCTATTTCAGAATCGTATTTCACAATGAACCCTCGCCATCGTAGGTGTTTTTTGGGGCGTGTTCTGCTTGTCTTCTGGTACATCAGATGTACATGATTTATGACAATAGTAACCTTGCTTCCTGCAAGTATGTGGTGGAATACTATCAGTGCATCAACTATCTCTAGTCCTTCCTTCTCAGTTTTACCATAATTCATTTGGGCATTAGACAATTTTCTGCTATGAAGCGAAGCAGGCCTGTCATTTTCTGGTGTTTCTCCTTGTCCTACCTATGCTCCTGCACCTGTGTTGGATGTGTCGGTTATCAGCCATATTGGAAGTGACGAATCATATTGTAGTGGTTTCATAACCTGGTATTTTGAAACAACTCGCTTAACATCATCCATGGCTTGGTCTTGGGCGCCAGTCCACACAAATTCTGCCATTCCCGTGAGCTGCGTTAATGATCACGCAATGGTCGCAATGTGTCGCGAAAACTAACTGATGCAGTTAACCGTTCCCAAAAATTCCTGTAACTGTGTCTTGGTTTGTGGTGTAGTCCATTCTTCGATCTTCGCTATCTTCTCCGGTGCTGGTAAGAGTCCTTCATCATTTATAACATGACCTAACACTTCTTTACTGGTGGTAAAAAATTTGGATTCCTTCCTGCTTGCATACAATTGAGCTTATTTTAGCTTGTGGCAAATCAGGGATATGTGTTTCAAATGTTCAGACACTGTATCAGAAAATATGAGTATATCGTCAATATACACCCACATAAAGGGGCCTAAATAGTCGGTGAACAGATTGGACATTATACGCATCAATGTTCCTGGACCATTCATATCTCCTTATAGCATTACTTTACTAACGAATCATCCCAATGCAGTTGGGAAAGCAGTGTCGCTCACATCCTCTGGTTCCACTCTCGTTTGGAAGTAGGCATCACTAAGATCAATTTTGCTTCGGTATCTTGCTCCTCTTGCAGCATTGAGGATGATTGTTTAGTTAGGAATGGTTTCAACATTCTTAATCGTTATCTCATTCCTTGCCGTAAGATCCACCCATGGTCTCATTCGTTTCTCATCCTTCTTTTCCTGAGCAAACATGTGTGCTGCCGATGAAACTGCTTGTCAGAGGATAATTCCGGCTTTTCCTTTTTCACTTAGCTATATGCACATGTCCGTTGCCCATTGTTCCAGTATCGAGTAAGTGGATAATGCGTGCTGCTCTTTTCCTGATTGTAGGTCTATCATATGATTGATCTTCCTTAGGGGCGGTAAGCTTTCCCTTATTTCCTCCGGAAATACTTCTGAGTGTCCGTTCCTTGAAATCTTCAGAGCTAACCACTGCTGCTCGGCTCATACCACTAGTTGGTGTGGAACCAATTCGAACATTCTGCTTTCAAAACAGAATGGCTAACTTGCCACCTTCGATTTGAACTTCATGTTGTTCCAGGAAAGGCATTTCTATTAGTGCATCGTATTTTGCCAGGTTGCAGACCAGCATCTTAGTTCTTGGTGTGCCACACTTTCCTGCTGATATGTTGACTGAACATTGTTTATGACCTTCAGATTGTGATCGTTTCATGGTTAGGTGTATTCCGATCAGTGTCTTCAATTCCTGACATGGCATTGTGTGCGTGGTTACAAAGGTGGCACTAATCAGGTTTGCTCCAATTGATCCGGTATCAAACAAGACTCTGGCCTCTTTGCCATTGATGTGCATCATTCCTTCATTAGCATCATGAGGTTTAACATTTGTCGCTCTAGTCGCCATTATAAGTACATTTTCTGCTTCTTCCTCCTCTACTTCTATCCCATTTATGAACACTTCTTCCACTAGTTGCTCTTATTCCACTCTATGGGAGGTGATTTCTCTCTTCACCTTAGCCTTCCCCTTGCCTTTTCTCTTATCATATCTGCTAGGACAGTCTCATGCTAGATGTCCTTTACCTCCACAGGTATAACACAGACCCTTTTCTTTTTGTTCCTTACATTTGGTGTGAGACTTGTTGTTCTTTTTCCGATTTTCCTTCTGTCCTTCTTGTTTGGCAGTGAAATGTTTTACCGGTTTTTGGAACTTTTCCTTCCTATAAGCGCCCGTGCTTTTTAGAATAGCATCTATACTTTCTGCGCTTTGTATAACTTCTATAACAGTGTCTGTTTCAGCATACTGTAATTCAGCTTCTTGTCATAATCTTGGGTGCATGCTTTTGAAGAACTGCTGAATGAAACCATAATCACTTATGGTGTTGGCAGGTAGGCGTGATCGGAACATCAGCAAATCTGTTGCTATGGTCGATGTTCTTTGTATCTTGCCATTATACACTTGTATGATTTCATGGTATTTGCAGTTGGTATCATCTTTCTGTTTCGATGATAGGAATCTTACTCAGTGGTATCCAACAAGGTCTTCTCTGGTCATCTCTTCACAGAAATGCTGAGCTGCTTGAAAAGCCGCTTCTTGAGCTTGTCCTTCACAATAGAGGATCCAATAGTTTCCTGCTCCAGCCTCGCTAGTGGGTAGTCTATTAAGCCGTGGATGTAACTGTACTGAGTTATACCATCTATCAAATGCCTCTGTTTTGAGGTCCTCTCCTTCACCAGTAAACTTACTAGATGAAGGTACTTTGATACTGAGTTTAGCCGTACCAACTGGGTTAGGCCTGGGTGTCGGTTGTCATGGGACCTCTAGTGCTAGGGCTCCAGACCCTGAGGGTCCTGCTTCGGAAGCCATGCTGTCTGATCCTTTATCGATGTCGGAGCTATCTGGATCATTGCTTGGTGGTGCTGGAGGTACCTGGGTACCTGTAGGCTTTCTTGAAGATTCTGGGTAGCCTCCTGTGGTAGTGATTGGCGGTTCTATTTGTTGTTGTGATGATTATCGCACTGACTGTTCAGCGCTATCTCTAGCTAACTGCTGCCCAGCTGCATCACTTGCTGCTTGCTCTTTTTCTGGAGTCTTCGTGAACTGTCCTTTTGAATCCCTGGTATGCTGCGGGAAACCTTTGTTGTGGGCCTTGCCCGGTCTTGGTCCTGTAACGCCTGCAAGCTTGATAACTTGCTGAAGGTAAAAAAAGCGTAACCGACTCACCTGAGATGCGGTTATCATAGGGTTAGGGGGCTTTAATGTGTACCAAGGTGGTAACTCACAAATTAAAGAGGGAGGCTTTAGCCAAGGTTGTTCAACACACTTCTCACTGGATCGCAACTACTGAAGTCTCTAACATGTTTGGTTGGTCACAAACAACAGATTGGGAAAAGTGGACTGAAGAGAGTAACTGTACCAGCCAGTACATTTGAAAACTCTGTCTGCCGAAGTCTGCTCTTTCTAACATGAAAAGTAGCAGTTCTTAAATACACTTCCTAAGCTACCGGGTACCTTATTCTCATAACATATAAGGCTCCAAATCAGTAGCCTTGAAACTAAACATAAAACATATAGAGTATCAAAGTGATACGAGAAACCAAACATAAAACATATAGAGTATCAAACTGATGCGCGAAACCAAACATAAAACATATAGAGTATCAAACCGATACTCGAAAACCAAACATAAAACATATAGAGTATCCAACTGATACTCTCAGGCTAGAGGTACACCTCGTTTCATGAAACTAATTGAAAACACAAACAGTATCAACTGATACCTGGAAATTCTAAACTAGTAACCAGTACTGGTTACACTCAGGATGTGTGCAAGAATGCATTCAAAATGCCATTTGGATGGTTCCTCAGGAAGGCCATGCTACAGGGAGATATAAATGCTCTAAGGACCTTCATGTGCACAATGGCGCCTTTATTTGCTGACTACTTAGGGCGGTTTATGTGCGTATACATTGATGATATATGAATCTTTTTCGATACTGCGAGTGATCATTTGAAACACATATCGCTGATAATGGACAAGCTAAATGAGGCCCAATTCTACATGAGCCGGAAGAAATCACAACTCTTCGCCACAAGTATAGAAGTGTTAGGCCATGTTATCAATGATGAAGGACTATCACTAGGACCAGAAAAGATAGTGAAAATGGAAGAATGGACATCTCCACAGACCAAGAAACAGTTGCAAGAATTTCTAGGAATAGTCGACTATATCAGTGAGTTTTTGCCACACATTGCAACTATTACATCACCCTTAATGGAACTCACCAGAGCGGCAGAATTTGTATGGACCGCCATCCAAGACCAAGCTCTAGAAAATGTGAAGTGAAGTATTTCAAAACACAAGACTATGAAACTATTATAATGTGATTCGTCACTTCCAATATAGCTAATAACCGATGAAAACAACACAGGGGTAGCAGTTTGGGTAAGACCAGGAGAAACCCCCAAGAATACCAGACCAGCTTCACTGCATAGCAGGAAGTTCTCCAATACTCAAATGAATTATGGCACAACCGACAAGGAACCACTAGCGATAGTGGATGCACTGATGGCATTCCACTACATACTTGTAGGAAGCAAGTTTACTATCCTTACAGATCATCTTCCTCTGACATATCTCAAAACAAGCAGAACACCTAGTAAAAAACCACTACGATGGCGAGGATTCGTTGGATAATACGGCAGCGAGATAGTGTATAGACTGGAAAAATGGTACTATTTAGCAGATGCGTTGTCCTGCCTTCATGATGAAAGCGATAACTACACCCATACTGCAAATGATCCCACAAAAGAAAACAATTCACTGACTTCCTCTCCTATTTCATACTTTCATTCTTATGAAGAACCTACTATTGAACACGAAATGTCTCGATTCGAAGCTCTTACAGTTGAGCACATTAGTGCTCTTTCAGAATGCGGAAGTGACTGTAGTCAAAAGCAAGCACAACTAGACGCAAATGATTACGGAAATAGCAGACACCTAAACGGTTGGGGAGACTGTCAGAGTTACACCAGTTATAGGAGTGAGGAGGAACTTGAACATGCATCAATGCATTGGGCATTCTGCAACATGTCTTTCTACCCTGACCGCGAGAAATTTAAACCTAAGACTAAGATCTATACCGGCTCCTCCTGCAGCAGCTAGCCGGTTATTGAAACTCCCCCTAATACTAATAATGATCACAGCGATAGGGATACCCATTCACTACGTCTCCGCCATGATATCCAAGCCATCAAGGAGCACGCCAAAAAGGCATTAAGATGTGGCTCCCCCATTACTAAAAGCTGTGATCCTGAGTACCTTGAGCATTCCCAAAACGAGCCCCTCTATTGAGGACCTCTCGCATACCTAAATGAAGTTGCGGTAGTGGAACCACTCTCCCTACCTCATGAAAAAAGTGAGCTCTACAAAGTTTATGAGACACTTGATGAGGAGGAAGAGGTAACGGTATTAGAAAGATTGGTGGATGAAAGGAATACCATTCAAGGAGTGGATGATATAAAAAACATTTGTAGGGAATAGATGATCAAAGGATATAGGAGCGGCCCTATCTACCAGTTAGCAAAGGATTCCAACCACACCTGACGAAACAGAATGGTGCAATATTACAACCTATGTAATGGTCCACTCTACACCACTACAAGAAGAGGAGAAGATTTCCTGTACATTCCGAAGGGTCATGGAGTGAATAGAGAAATACTAAGAGAACGGAGGATAAGGGAGATATATAATACAGGACACCATAGCGCTGATCAAAACCTCCGGTACACAACGGAATACATCTACTGGCCAGAGGTGAAGAAGGACTTCAAACACTATTTCCAGCAATGTGACATATGTCAACTGAATTGGGAAAGAACTACATTACCTACCGGCAACATCCTTTCACTCCTCTTTCTCTCCGAGATATTTTCCTGCTACACTATCAATTTCATGAGTCCCATTACTAGGCAGAGAGAACATGATTCAGTATTGGTGGTAGTGGATAGAGATGTTGGATTCATCAGGCAGATACCAACATCAGTGAATGCTACTGCGATTTCGAACATGGAATTACTCCGGCACCATATCTTGACAACTCACAGAATACGTACATCAATTGTTAGCGATGCTGACCCCCAATTTACCTCCAGATTTTGGAGACAGACCTTGCAAGCGCTGGGATTTGAACACATTATGGCTATGCCTGGCCACTATCAGACCAATAGACAGGCGGAAAGGAAAATTAGAGAACTAAAAACAGCATTAAGGAATGTTGTTAATGCACACCAGACCAACTGGCTTACCTCCCTCCCTGAAGTGACAGCTTACTCCAATGCTGGCCACTCCGATACTATTGGAATGTCCTCATACAAAGCTGTGTATAGACGAGAATACCAACTACTCGATACATACAAAGTCAATGCTACAACAGTTACCGCATCCGATGATTACTACAATCGACACCAGGAGATCAGAAATAAGGCACACCCGGTGTTACCATTGGCTAGAGCAAGATCAACCAGAGTGGCAGCTAACAGGAGGAACTCACACAAACCTGTGGAGATTGTGGAAAACATTACGATTTTTGGAGACCAGTTTGCCACGGAATCTGGCAGATTTCAGAAATTACAACATCAGTAGGGAGGCCCTTTTACAGTACCTGAATTTGGCGAACACACCTAGAGCTATACAGTTAGCATGGATGCAACAATGTACTAAAGAAAGAAAGGAGTATTCCATTCCTTGGTAGTCAAACCTTACCACTCTAATAACGATTTTCAGTTCCTAGGACAAGAATTTGCGAACCCAGCACCCATTCTTATCAAGGAAGAACAGGAATAGGAAGTTCTATCACTCCACGATTACAGTGAACGATACAGAAAGCGACAGTTCTTAGTTAGTAGGAAAGGATATCCAAGAAGTGAGAATAGATGGGAACTGGTGGAAGGATTAGAACATGCGATGGATTTAGTTGAGGTATAGTGGACTGATAACATGCCAGGAGATGAGTTTCCTGCGGTGTTTTCCATATTTATTCATCTATATTATTCTCCTACTAACGATAGTTTTGAGTGCTATTCTGATGTACCCCCGGTTGACAAAGGATTTTGAGATCCTTATTTGAATTCTGATCATGATAGCGAGGATTGAGGATGTTCTTGTTATATTTTGAAATAAGGGTTTTCTTTTGTTTTCGGGGTGTAACCGGTACTGATTACCGGTTTAGGATTTGCAGGTATCAGTTGATACTGTTTGTGTTTTGAATTAGCTTCAGGAAACGAGGTGTGCCTCTAGCCTGATAGTATAGGGTTGGATACTCGGTATGTTTTATGTTTGGTTTTGAGTATTGGTTTGATACTCTATATGTTTTATGTCTGGTTTCAAGGCTACTGTTTTGGAGTCTTATATGTTATAAGAACCACGCTTCCGGTAGCCTAAGAAGTGTTTTCAAGAATTGTTATTCTTCAAGTTAGAAGAGGCCGACTTGGGCTGACAGAGTTTTCAATATACTTGGTTGAACAGTTACTCCCTTCAGTTCGCTTCAAGAATCTTTAGTTTGAGACCTACCAAACATCTCAGAGACTATAGTTGTTGTGATACTGGGAGTAGTCGATTCAACAACCTCGGCTAAAGCCTCCGGACTTTGATTCAGTAGTTACTGCCTTGGTACAGAACAAAGCCCGTTAACCCTAGAATTACCGCATCTTCCGAGAGGCGATTACAGAGTACCCCAGGTTGGGAGCGAGCATGTAGCCGGGGATTGTCGCTGCAAAGCCACAACTGTGGCATGATTACCACATTTTTTCACATTGCCTTGCTTCAGCTAAGGTTGGGTATATTACAAGCGAAACCGTTTATCATCCTAACCGGAGAAGATCCAAGTTATTATACACGAGCAACCATGATTATTATTATTCTCTCCTTTGAACAAGGTCATTTCATTTAGTTCACTAAGGCCCACTGCCTAAATCTCCATTTGTTACATTCGCTTGACAGTTTCTATACTCTTCACAATCACACACCATCTCTGTGCCACCCCATCGCTCGCGCCATCATACTGTTAATCGTTCACTGGTTTTCTTTTCCATTCATTTTTCCTATTATAATAACAACTGATCTTCACCTCACATACTAACCCAGCGGGTGATAGAATATAATGTGTGTGATGTGATTAGCCAGCTATGTTATGAACACAAATTCTGCCAAGAATGTTATGTCTCTGCATAACTCGACTTCTGGGGAAAAGTGCGAGATGAAAGGAACCAATGGAAGAACATTGAGTAGAGATGTGCAATAAGAACAACTCCATCACAGAACCGTGCAGGTGAGGTATGATGCCTCTGCTCCTACCATGGGAACCAACTACCCAACCACACTGGCCACCAACCTACTCTCTCTTTCTACCAGCTGAGAATTCATCCTCTTATTCACTTTGACACTAAGATTACAATCTGGCAATGTAGACCCCCACAACATGCCAATCTCCTTCAGGCTCTATCCTAAGTGGGAAGCAGAAACCTTGTTTAATCAACATCTATGGGTTCATGGACAACAAAATAAGCTTCTAGAGCTTTCCCGCCCACCTGCACAGGTTGTTAGGTTATCTGACACTTTGGAAAACCTGGGCTCAGGTGACTATTTACAGGTATATTCAATGTTTAGACCGAGGGACAACATTTCAGTGGTAGCGGAAATATTTTGGGGTTACTCACGCAATTCGAGCATTTGTGCAATACGGTGATACAGCTTGGAAATTCCAGGAGGGGTTCTCGTAGTGTAGGTGGTATTGCGCAGGGGTGAGTTGGAAGATTTAGGTAGCAGATAATGGGGGTCAGGACGTTTAATGCACTGTTTTTGGGGATGCAACTTAGGATTACATCCACTAGATTGGAGAATGTGTTCACGTCAAAGGGGAAGGTCCTTTCCACAAGGAGGAGGGGGTTAGTGGAGGGTATAGTTGAGTGAGGGTAAGATGGTGTGTATGAGGGGTGCAGCCTCACTGTCAACCATACATTCTGGGAGTATCATACTGCGTATAGGTTATTTAAGAGAATACCTGAACAGAATTTCATGGTTATTTAAAATAACCAGGGTATGTACTACTGCCTATCTGAGTGCCTTACTCCAGATAATAGCAGTTGCATTAACATCCTATACCTCCATATCCATTACAGCACCCAATTCTGATCACTGCAGCACTGTGAAGTCCTGTAAATTCCCAAGCTCCTTTCTCCCCATCACGATGAGGACCCCAGCCTCGATCATGGGATTAGCATAATAAAAATCAGTTGAGTAGATATCTGCTCTCAAAATCCATAGAGAAGCCATGGTGCAAGTGGTTTCTCATTTTCCGTCATCTCCCTTCGGGTGCAGTTTCCTCACTAATAAGAATCATATTCCATAAAGGGTGTTGTTCTGAATATCTTGAGGATACAGCCACTGCCATCCTTTTTTTATTTTTACTTTTTTTATGTTTTATCTTCATATATTCTTAGTTAAGGTACAAGAACTTGCATACAGCACTAGCTATGACATAAAGAAAACCTCAATTCTGAACTGCAAAAACAAATAAGAACTTCACACCAGATCACCACAAAAGTCCTCCTAATATGTCCGATAGCTGACACCAAATCCTTAAGGTACTAAAACAAATGAAAGCATACTCATAACAAAAAATTAAAACAAAGCAAAGGCAAACTATATTAGGAAAGTCATATGCCCGCAGGCCTGAAACCAACAATGGGTAGCACAATGGTTCTCTCGGGTTACCCCTGGATGTGGGAGAGAGTGGAGCAGGATGAGGGCATTCCGTTGGAAAACCAGTTCCTATTTCGTTGATGTAAGCCACCAGGGCCTTGAGTAGATTCCTATCGGACTACAGAGGGCTGTTCTGTCGTAAATCCTGAAGCATCGGGAGGAGATGTTTTCAGTGGGGCGGATGGGATAAGCATTGAAGAATAGCATGTTGGAGGTCCTCCTCACCTTCCTCGCACGAAGGGCAGAGTAGAAAGGGGTCTTCGGTAAACCAGGATGGGTGTACTGCCAGGTAGCTTTTTCCTGAGTGCATTCGGTGGATCCTACCCACCGTGGCCACTGCCATCCTTGATACCAGTGCTCTATATAGTTTTGCGTTCCCCTCCAGTGTTTCTAGATTGTAAGAGTACACCAAGGGCAATTTCACAGACACAGGACCCTGTCTGCTAGTGAGAAGCATTCGCAGATGAAGCATTGGCTAGGTGAGTATTGACCGTCCTAGAGGAGGAGAAGGGGTAGTCTTCGAATATCCTTGTTAAACTCTTTACGAAGTATTTCGTAGTCTAGTGACCAATGCGCCGAACCAGTTAAATCTCCCTATTTCAGTATGATAGCTCTATTTTGCCTAGTACAGTATAGAATCCCCTTTCCTTAACTACAATAACAGAATTTTCTCCTTCACTGTAATAGAAATAATTTCTCTATTCAACCATGATCATGGATCTTGAACAACCAAACCAAACTGAGGAGGATGCTCAGCTGCAGCCAATGACCTTGGAAATGGAGGATCTGGCAAGTGACAGGTAAGTGACGTGGTGAAATATAGGAAGGCAAAATGTCCTTTTACTAATCATTAACAACCTGAATAGAGCAACTGTGTCAATACCAGTTGATACAATCCTATCCAACAGGTTCAGAAGCAGCCCAGCCCCAATCGATGTTACTGACAACTTTAATATCCTCGCCTCCTTTACTGCAAGAACCTCAAAGCCAAGAAAGCTAGGTGCTCACCGGGTGGACTGGTCTTCGGAGATGATAACTATATTACTCCGCGTGTGTCGATAGGCAATCCGATCAGGGAAACTGTCGGACAATAGATTTAAGATGGATGTGTGAAATGCTATTGCTGATGGTGTTCAAAGGGTAACCGGTCCTAGGATTCCCATTATGGGGGGAAAGTGTCAAGGAAAATTGGAGATGTTGAAGAGGAAATGGAAAGTGTGGATCAGGTTCAAGGATATGAGTGGGTTTGGATTTGATACTGCAACTGGTGCTGTTACAGTACCAGAGGAGGTATGGGAAATGGAGATCAAGAAACAACTTGCGATTCTGGAGTTCAAAGATAAACCTATTGCCAATGCAGCTGAATTGGCTGAAATCCTGACAGGAATGCAGGCCACCGGATGTCAGGCTGTCTATCCTGGATTTCGCCGGTCAATTCCAATTGATCTAGAACTTCTCTGTCATGATGATCAAGTTCCTCTGTTTAATTCTCCTGCTGCTGAGGATAGTTCCATCCAATCCAAGAAAAGAAAGGGCCTGGATGCAGAACCTGTTACGCCATTAGGTCGTATTTGACAACGCTCTGAGACTGCATACGAATGCATCATCCATGCTGTTGAAAAATAGTTTCTGCACAGCTTCCCTTCCCAGCCTATTATGTCTGCTGTTCACTAGGCTGGTTCAAAGTTTTTGCGAGAACCATCATGGTAAACCTGGATGGTCTACAGAGGATATCCTGATTGGATATGAGGTTTTTGAAAATTCAATCAAAGCAGAGATATTTCTGGCAATGGATGTAGGAGAGTTTGAAAAACTCTGGCTAAGACATCAAATTTCACACTATCAGGGCTGAAATATATATTGTAACTAGTAGTTTTATCTACCTTGATTCTAGTATTCTACATAGTCAATCCACATCTTTGTAGCTCTTCTGTCCCGTTCAGCTACCATATCTCCTGTCTCTTGTACCTGTCCAACCTCTATTACATTCTCATTTTCAGAGAAAGTATTTAATTCCCCATCATCTAACCAATTCCCAATGAGTAATGCAGTGTCCTTATAAAATTCAACCTCTTTACCATTGGCCCGATGTCATATAAAGTTATGCAATGAACAAACTACCAATACAACCTCTGCGTGAGTGGTAAGATCATACTCAGGTATTGTATTGAGAATATAAAATTGTCTTCGCAAGACCCCAAAGATTCAGTCAATTACATTTTGTAATTGTTCATGATGTAGGTTAAAAAGCTCTACTTTTGTCTGAGGACGTGATCTGGCTTGCGCTTGTTCATGGAGATAATATCGAACATTCCGCTAGGGTGTTAGATATCAAGGTTAAAGCCCATATCCTGCATCTGCCATGTAGGTCGTACCTTCATGTCTTGGAAATTCATGGAGTTCTGCATTTTCTAGAACACATGAATCATTTGCAGAACCCTTACAACCCAGACAAATATAGTAGAAGTCCATGTCCAAGCTACAGCCAGGCAGAACATTTTGTGAAATGGTTCCTTTACAATTGCGATATGGTCCTTGCTGAAGAGTCGGAACATTAACTAGGATATGGGTACCATCAATTGCTCCGCGAATGTTGCTAAAGGAAGACATTTTCCCCTAATCCTGCAGGATACATGTGGGGATATTGTTCGTAGAAAGATGAACAAAGGCCTTATATAGTGGCAGCAGTGCTTGCAGTACTCGATGGAAGTGACTATTTCCTGATTAGTATAATATAAATCAATTAGGTAAATCATAGCAGTACAAGATTAAAACCTGGAACTTACCATGATATAGTTTCTCTACTGTGTTGGAAATGCTCTTGGGCCTCTGGATTGGTCGACCCATGTCCAATCATCCAAAGAAACATTACCTCCTGTTCCCCTACTTGTACCCAATGACTTGGTCCAAGTAGTCCTCTCTCAGCAACCCAGTCACGCAAATCAAGGAGAGTCGTAATTGGCATTCAAACTACCTCAATGGCACAGTGTGGATGGGGACAGAGGATCTCTTGCATGTAAAGATGACCTGTACGAACAAAGGTATTAACAGCAAGTTTAGAGAGGAAAAAATGACTGTAAACAGCAACACCAATGGCTATCTGCCTGGGTCTTTAAATGATAGCACACTGGAATTTCATGCAATCAGTATTTGTAGCTATGGTGTTATTGGTTTGTTGTTTTCTAAGTTTTGCCCAAGATATTATTTCATATATTAAGTTGAATTTAGGTATTATGTAATTTTATTACTATATATATAGAGGTTATTGCCATATTATTTTTTTAATTGCCAAGCCACTCTGTATTGAAATGGTTGGTATAACCATTTCTGAACAGAACACATGCTATCTTCCAGATTTGCCAAACGCCAGTTCGGTCCTTCCATTTCAAAATGGAAGGTGAAAGGTCATTTATATGAGGGAACGGAATGGAACGGAACTGTCATATTCCAACAGGCCCTTACCTACTTCTCTGGACTGTGATATTAAATCTTGGTCATTTTTTTTTCTCCCACTCTCCTCTCTATCACTTCTAACTATCTTCCGCACTGCACCGATTCCCTCCCCCCCTCTGAATTCCCAAGAAGAAGAATTTATTTTGCTACACCCTGCCAGCGGAGGTGTGTCTGGATATTTCCTTATCGGTATGATACAAGCAAGAGTCAAAAATGCCAAGGTTGACCTGATTTGGTTTTTGTTAACCTCCGGGAAGAAGTCAATCCAAATTTACCTTCATTCTCCAATAGCTCTTATTTATGGCGATTTCTGGAACTGTCTTAGTTTAGGTTCAAGGACCGGTATGTATAGTTCCCCCGCCAGTGTAAAAATTCCTGAAATTCACTATTCCCGAAGCTTCAGTACTAGGGGCTATAGTTCCTGAGAGGGACTAGTTCCTTCCTGTTAGGCGGACGCCAAACTCAAGTATATAACTGAGGGACGTAGGCCAAAATCTTGGTTTCGGAGAATCTGTCGAGGAAGGCTCGTCTCGATAACGTAAAGGTAAAGTAAAGATTTATGAGGTAAACAATTTTATATTGATAAGATCTCTTCTCCATTGCTTGATGATGTCTGTAAAGCTCGGGGGCACTGCGATATTTATATCCCACGTCTGAGTGTTCGCGGACTACTTCTAACTACTATGCCTTTGAAGTACCACCCTGGTTTTAATATGTAAACGTCCAGAATCTTATAAGTGCGAACACTGTTTGACCCTGAAACTTATCACACCCTTTCGCGGACTCAGAATAGTATTCCTCTGTTGAGATGACTGCGCTATTTGTTATACCAAGCAGCCACCTTCAACTTAGATGTCCGCATAGACTTTTATATGACTTTTAGTCTTGTTGACTATCGTCCCAATCGTCTCTTCGGTCATGAAGTGATCAGGTTCATGCAGGGCCACCTAGTGCCAATCGCAAGTCCGAGCCCGACGTGTCAGCGTCTTAAGGGGCTCCAACTTATCTAGGTCTTCCATTCTGAGCGTGCCTCCCCTTGGTCCGCCGGCCTCCGCAGAGGGGTCCTACTACTAGGACCAACCAACATACGGCTGATCTCAGAAGGGTATGAGTGGATTCGGTATACCCCTAATAGCTTCCACTACTGGGATATCCTCTGCAAGTATTTTGGCGAAAACGTCCCGTCACTTTCGGCCCGTAGTTAGGATCCCTAACTTTGAAGCCTACTATCTCAATGCGCCTGCGACGGATTTCCTCCATACCACTTCCCAGATGTCGCCAAAGGTCCCCTCTCATATATCCTGTGAACAGCATGTGGTCGGACGGACAGCGGCGACGTATATGGTCTTCTGAAGTGTGCTTCATTGATCTGACCTTTCAGTTATGGGACGCAATTCTCGAAATCTCGCTAATGACGTGCGGGCCCCATAAGGGGGCCGTAGGCGGGTGTTGGCTGCGGTAAATTGAGGGTTTGTGCGCAGTTATCCTACCGTGGGTCTGTGCACATGTCTCGCATTTCCATATGCCTAACATGAGCTCCCTCCTACCAGGCTTCGCCTCGAATGCCTTTATAAACTTTTTATAATTTCTTCTAAATAAATTTTAAGACTCAGTGTGGTCAGGGTAAAAAACCTTCCTCATTTACTTAGCCACGGTAGGAAAACCTTTGCCTCACTATCTTACTTCTGCCTTTCCCGGCATCTCCGGATTTTCATTATGAAAATTCTCCACAACTTCCTCCGTATTTTCCATACCGGTGGCAGGCTCCCATGTGTTCTCATCTTCTGAACACCCTTGCCATTTAACGAAGTACCACAGTTCCTGCTTCTCTTGATAGCGGCTGCGTACTTGTTTCCTGTAAGAACGAATCTCGCTTCTTACAATTTTTTCAACCTCCCATTGCAGATCGCCGTCAATATCCTCCGGTTCTCTAGGGGGTTGTTGGTGATTGTCATGAACTGACTCGCGGTAGGGTTCCAATAGTGCAACATGGAATACGGGATGAATGTTGCCTCGATCGGATATGTTGAGTTTGAATGCTCTTGATTCGAGTTTTTCCATGATTTGGAAAGGACCGTATAGCTTTGGACTTAGCTTCTTTGATTTTTGTCGGGTGCGAATGTTCTTAGCGTTTAACCTTACTTTGTCCCCGATATTGAAGTCTGGCTATTGGCGAGCTTTCCGGTCATAATACTTTCACATTTATTCCCGTGTCTTTTCTAGTGACCCTCTCGCTTGTTCATGTATCGTCTTTATCCAGTGCGCGTATAGGGTCGCTCCCGGATTTTGAGCTTCATGCTCCTTCATCCACTCTGTCTCTGGATCCAATCCGTAATTCGCATAGAATGGCGACATCCCATGAACATTGGTCGCGGAGTTGTTATAGGCATGTTCAGCTAGCGGTAGTAGCTGATACCAGTCGTCCGGATCGTAGTTGACAAAACTTCTAAGATACGCTTCCAGCACCTGGTTGGTACGTTCGGTTTGTCCACCAGTCTGAGGATGGTATCCTGTTGACATTCTTTGCTTAATATCCAACGCTTGGCAAAGGGATTCCCAAAACTCTCCTGCGAACTTTGAATCCATATCCGAGACGATTTCGGTTGGCAGGCCGAGCAGCCTCCATACTTCTTTCAGCAATGCATTTGCGACATCCTTGGCTGTAGCCGTGGTCTGTAGTCCCATGAAATGTGCCATCTTTGTAAACCGATCAACTACTACCATTATCTGAGTACACCCTTGTGACTCTGGTAGTTGAGTGATAAAGTCCACCGAGATAGATGCCCATGCTGCGTAAGGTATTTCCAACGGTTGTAGTAACCCATACTAGGCATGTCTAGGTGACTTATTATGTTGGCATTCATTGCAGGATCGTATGTAGTCGTTGACCCATGCCGCAAGTCCTTTCCAGTAGAAGTCTCGCATGATTATTTCCAAAGTTTTTTCTTGTCCGAAATGTCCTGCATCTTTTGCATCGTGACATCCTTCTGCGATCTTGGTATATAGCGCCTGACTGTCTGGTACAAATAGTCTTTGCTTATAATATAGTAGATTGTCCGTCAAGGTCCAATCTTTGAGAAAATCCTTTCCCTCACCTCGTAGCTGAATGAGCTCTTCCCTTCGTTGCCTCTCCACTGCATCCATTTCGATAGCTGCCTGTATTTCGTTTAAGAATTCAGGATTGAACTACTTCATACCTTTCTGCAGGATAATAGCATTTGACATTAGAGCTTTTGCGGGTACTTCTGAAATGTCGTACCAATATTCATTGTCTTTAGCCGATGCCTGTAGGTAGCTGATTCTAGGTTCCTGTTCCTTGACAATCAAGGATCTTGTCACTATACCGGTGCTTCCGAATCCCGTAGTTCCTCGTTCTGTTTCTTCTAAGTCGTCGACTTCCATCATGTCTGAGGGGTTGACCTTTTCTACCACTCTTTGAGGTATGCAATCGCCCATTCTTATTTGGCAGTCCACATCCTTATGGTTGAAAAGTATGACTTTGAGTTCGCCGGTGTAATTAGCATCGATTACTCCTGCGCGGGTAGAGATTCCGCTTCGGACGGCTAATCCACTTCTTGGGGCAACTCTTCCGTAAGTTCCTTCACATAGCCCCACGGCTCTCTCCGTTCATATTAATGCTTGTCCATATTTCGGGACAATGTCATCTTCTATGGCATACAGGTCATGTCCTGCCGCCATTCTTGAGCCCTTCGTTGGCAAGCATGCCTTTTTGCGCAATCCCTTGACCCTAATCACGGGTTTCTTTCCTCCTCTTCAAGGGTTCAGATCCAAATCTTAATCTCCATCCCAGTCTTCTCCTTCATCGCCTACCCTCCCTACTAGCGATACCAGCAAATTTTCTTCTTTTAAAGTTTTCTGTTCGAGATGCATTGCTCCCTCCTCAGGACGGTACTCCGGCCGTCTGCTTAATGCATCAGGCTTTCAGCCCTTTACGCCTGGTCGGTATACAATGCGCAAATTGTATTCTACCAACCTCTGAGCCCATCGAATTTGACGGCCACTCCAGACTTTTGAGATGTGGAAGTATTGTAGGTTGTGATGGTCGGTAAAGACTGTGATCAGTTTCTCCGTTCCGATTAAGTAGTGTCTCCATTCTTTGAAAGCTTCCAAGATCGCAAGAAGTTCTTTATCATGAATCTCGTAGTTGCGCTCTGCCGAGTTTAATTTTCTGGAAGAGCAGGCTACTGGATGTAATATTTTCTCAAAGTATAGAGAAAGAACGCAGCCGAGTGCAAAATCACAAGCCTCCGTTTCTACCACCGTTTCTCTTTCTGGGAAAAAGTGGCGGAGAATGGGGGCTGTGCTGAATCGGTGCTTTAGCTCTTCGAAAGCCATGTCCTGTTCGACTCCCGCTTTAAAATTCTTCGGATTTCCTTGTAATGTCTCGGTTATTGGCTTGCAAATAGCCAAGAAGTTTTTCATGAATTGTCGGTAGAAGTTTGCAAACCACGTAAAGACTTGTACTTCTCTGACCGATTTAGGTGCTTTCCAGACCATTATGGATTCCACCTTTCGGGTGCTCATAGACACCCCATCGACCGCCACCATATAGCCGTGGAATTCTACCTCTCTGGCATGGAAAGTCGATTCTTTTTAGCGATACCGCTAATTGAAAGTCTGACAGACTTTGTAAAACTTTCTTAACAGCTTCGATGTGTTCCTTTTCATCCTTTGAGTAGATGAGAATATCATCAAAGTAACACACGACTCCGACGTCCAAGTATTCTTGTAGAACTCGGTTCATCATATCTTGGAAGGTTGCCGGGGCGTTGACCAATCCAAAAGGCATAACCTAATATTCATAGTGTCCGTATCTCGTACAGAACGCTGTCTTCCATTCATCCCCTTCTTTGATCCTAATCAGGTGGTAACCGTCTTAAGGTCTAACTTGGTGAAGATCTTTGCACCGGCTACTCTATCTCTGAGTTCAGACATTAGTGGAAGGGGATGTTTGTTGAAGATAGTAATCTTATTTAGATTTCGATAATCCACAACTAGACGTAGTCTACCATCTGGTTTAGGCGTGAATAACATGGGTGCGCCTGCTGGCGATTGACTCCTTGTGATTTTCCCTTGTTTGATCATGGTTTCCAAGTATTCTCGTAAAGACTGCAGCTGTTTTTCGGATAGTGGATATATCGGCCGCCAGGAGGGGGTTGATCCGGGAATCAACTTAATCTCGTGATCGAATGTTCGTCGGGGAGCTAGTTTTTCTGCCCATCTGGGCTTCAAATAAAGGTTTGTATTTCCAGTATTCTTTCGGTAATGATTCGAGTTGCACCATATTTTCCGTGGCTCTTATACTTCTGATGCGGCCGGCATTTGGATCCAAAGCGACTGATTCATCATATTTGAACATATCCGCTATTCCTGCATCTTCTTCCACACAGTTTTAGCGACATTTTGCGGAACAGGTCCAATTTTCTGCGTCATCTATGTGAGACACTGGGTGTTCACGCTGCCACCAACCAAAAGGAATTATCATTCCGTAGTGACCTGCTTTAGGGATCTCACACGACACTTCAGAGACGTGTCGGTTTTTTCCTATTTCCCATTGTATGGAAGAGTGTAACACTTTCCTGCAGAGGCAGAGGACGATCCGTCAAAGCCAAAGATATCAACTGCATTGTCGCGTTCTACAGAGGGAACGCGAAGGTCTTCAACTAGGTCCTTATTGATCAGGAACACATTGGATCCCGAGTCTAATAGGACTGCAATTTTCTATCGCTTATCGTGTATATTGAGGTAAGCGATCTCCTCCTGACAGTTGTATCGTTTTGGTTTTGAAGGGTCTAGTTCTACGCGCTTGGCGCGGATAAAACTTTCTTGGTTTTTTCGCTTAGGCATCGTTGGTATTGGGTGTAGGTAACAAGATGTTTGTTACTACGCCCGCGTAGTTTTGACCATTGAGGTCTCCTCAGACAAACTAGTAACTTTTTAGCTCTAACAATCTGGGTCTACATACTAGAGCGGCATTTCACCGATACTCTATTGCGCACGACCAGTTTTCAGGCTGGATGCCTTGTCCCGACACGCCATACCTAGGCTCACAGCAGATTTTCGCGGGGTTATTAGCCATTTTACTCCCCTGGTGTGGGGTTCCCGCTTTAACAGAATCCTTTACCTTAGGGTTTCGGTTATCCATCCAGCTCCCTCAGAGGGGCCTTGCGCACCAAAGCGGTACATCCCTATCCTACACTCTGGCCAGAAGGCAAGATAGTACATACGTATAATAGGACTCAGACTCATGTGGTAGGTGGAACGGCCCGCGTAGGTTGTCCTCCTGTCGTGTATTATTATCAGGTAGATCTTGCATTGCTATGTCCCAACTTCTTCGGTATAGTAACGTGCTTGCACAAGGGTAGCAGGCAACCACCAGGTGACTCGTAGAACTTCGTACTATTGGCTCCCGGGCTATCTGGGCATGTTAACTATCCTCTTTTTCGATCAATACTCTGCATATATTGATTCCTGTGTTCGAGATCGTAAGTCACTCGTGGGGCTCCTTCACTTAGAGCCTACTTGCGTTGATCCGGAAAGGAGAGACTTGATTCGCGCCGCTTTGATCATTTTGAGTTTCGTTTCCCGTAGTTGCACCGGGACTACCCGATCCCCATCGTGGTCGGTACCCAATACACCCCAGCCAAAGGGGGTTCCCATTTGGAGTCCAGCTCCCTTATGAGACTGAATATCCAAACGCCGTCGCCGTTTGTGCCAGCAAACTGACTTAGGTCAGTTCCTCATCGTCTGCCAGTTCCCAGATTTTATTCACTCGCGCTGGGTGCTGAACAGATGTGACTTCATGAGCTAACTTGGGCTTTCCAATAGCCGATCTTGCTCGTTGAATTCCCATTTTTATCGGTCTGGAGCTGACCGTTGCCGCCGATATATGGGCATCACCACAAGACGTCTGATGGGTGTGGTTTTTCTTTCCACGACGTGTGCAATCTCCTTCTTTCCTCCGTGTGTCTATGACAGTCTGCGGGATACCGGTATGGGCCTGGGCGAGGTTTGTGTGGGTGGTCTTTGTCGCACCTCCCAACCTTTTCCTAGGCTTCTCTGGTTCATCATCCCTTTTCCGTTTTCGTGGTGGGGCTCCACCTCCTTTGACATAAGGTTTAGTATCCCTTTGTCGCTTTTGTTTAGAGTCACGTCGGTCTTCTCTTTTGACCTCTGGGACTATTTTAGGCTTGGATGGTTGGTCGCGCCCAATTTTCTTTCTGGCTAGGAGTCCAGCTTCTGACCATCTGCATAGCCTTAATGCATCTTCCCGTTCCTGGTCCGTCGTATATTACAGGGCAGACAACCTGCGGACAATTTGTTCAGGAAGTTTGTCTTCGACTGCCTCCCTCCAAGACTCTCCGGTCATGCGTGCATGAATGTTATGGTGGTGCATGACTGTCAGGTAGCATTCAATACTGCCGTCGTACGTGACTAGTTTCATTGCTCGAAGGGGTAGTCTTTCGGCTTCTACCTGGGCGAATCGCTTGATCATATCATGTTCAAAGCGAGTCTATGTTGCCAGCTCTGGTTGCGGGGTTTCCCCTTGAAGTCCGTCCATAGCCTTCCGGTACCATATTGTATAACGAAGGACTATATCTCCTTTTGTATGGCTGAGCGCGTAGATGACTGGTTCACGGGCGTCATCCCAGATTCGCGGGTTCCGTTCGTAATAGTCCGTGCATTGATGGATCCACACATATATGTCTTGTGCGGGTCTATCCTCAAAGAATGGGGGTGGCTAGGATGGTCGCTTAATATTCAGCGCCATCGCGTTGGCAAGCATTTCTGCCATACCAGATGGTTCTGGTGTTTGTCCTTGCCTGCCTCGGCTAGGACCTCCTCTCCTCCGTCCTCTTTCATCATCGTCAGCATCATCGTCATCGTAACTAGGATCTCCTGGGTTGCCTCCCTGGGCACCTGAGGGGAATGCATTAGCGGTTTTTCGGCCTTTTCCCTTGCCCCTGCGTGTAGGTGGAGCGTAATACTCCTCGTCATCCGTTTCTTGGACCGCGGGTAAGGGTGCAGGTCCTGCAGCTTCTTGACTTAGTGCCGGGGCTAGTATTTTATTTATTGCCGCTGTTAACCCTTTGAGGGTTTGGTTTGCCTCGATATTCCGCAGTTGTTGCTGGTCTTGAGACCTGCGAATCTCCGCTTGGCGCGTATTCTGATTGGTGCGCATTTGTCCTAGAGTACGATTGACTTCTCTTTCGTGCGTGACACTTGGGGCGCGGAATTCGATGAATTCTACTCGCAGACTGATGACCATCTGTTCCAGAGTCTGATCTCAGGTTAATGCCGCTTTGCTTTCTTGCCCGAGGCTTTCATGTAACCTGGTGGTTACTTCTTCATGACCTTGTTGACGCCTCTCCTGGGCATCTATCTTTTATGCTACTTCCCGTAGCATTTCCTCTTGTATCCCCTTAACCTCCGCTTCCACTCCAGCCAGTCGCATCAGCAGGAGCCCAATCTCGCTATCATGGACATCTTGTCCTTTTGCGATCTGCTGCCGTACCTTAATTAATGTTAAGGTATTGTCCTGGGTCGCTCCCTTCAAATGTTTGAAGGCAATATTAGCTTGTTCGACAGAGGTGTCTATGTCTTGCCTGATTCGTCCCAAGGTTATACCAAGACGGGCAGCCAATCTGGCTAAGTTTGCAGCGTGGTCTCCTCCTCCTTTAGGCGTGGAGGCCCTTGATATGCGATGAGTGCTTGCAGCACTAGTGGATCGGTGAGAGTGTAAATTTCCTCTCCGAAAGGCAGCCTCATGAGGTGTTGATGGAGAGGGACCCCATATGGCCGAATCATCGGTTTTGTCAGTCGTATCGGGTCGGGTATCCATAGGTTCTCCCGCCGTTATTCTCTTTCTTGGGTCTTGAGGTATCTCAGCCCTTGTGATACTTTCCAGGTAGGCTAGTTGCTCTAATAGTCCTGGATGAGTAATTACTGATACTTCGTACCAGAGCTCTCGATATCCTGTACAAGGTTTTAGGAATCATCTGTAAGGTATCCAACATTTGAGACACTCTAGGGGTGTAGGTATAAAAGGGTTTAGTTGGTCCGACTCTGGACTCAAAACCTGAATCTCCTTTTTTTCGAGGTTTAGGATGTACTTATAGTACATATAAAATTGTGTTAGGCCCAGGCCGACGGGATGTCTGGCCCGCAGATGACTGTCCCTGGGTTTTCCTTTTCTTTCTCTCCTGTCTTCAAAGAGCACTGGGTGCTCCAGTCGACGAAGTCTTCCAACTCTGTCGAATTCCACTCAAAATCCAAACCGTGCCAGGTGCGATATATGCTATTGAATTGATCCCTCTTTGGGATCCCGAAAGGTACTGTGAACCACATGGGTTCTTGCGTATATTCTTCTTCGATTTCGAACAACTCGGTATCAAATATTTCTTCGAAGGAAGGAATATAGATTGGACAAGGAGGTGCTTCGAAAATGTAATCGAAGTCTGAGGTGAGGGTGGAGTTTGAGGTGAACTCGTAGTTCATATAGTGAGCCTTGGTAACAGGAGAACTATCAATATACTGTTAGGCGGACACCAAACTCAAGTATATAACTGAGGGACATAGGCCAAAATCTTTGTTTCGGAGAATCTGTCGAGGAAGGGTCGTCTCGATAAAGTAAAGGTAAAGTAAAGATTTATGAGGTACACAATTTTATATTGATGAGATCTGTTCTTTGTTGCTTGATGATGTCTGTAAAGCTTGGGGGCACTTCAATATTTATATCCTGCGCCTGAGTATTCGCGGACTACTTCTAACTACTATGCCTCCGAAATACCACCCTGGTTTTAATACGCAAACGTCCAGAATCTTGTAAGTGCGAACACTGTTTGGCCCTGAAACTTATCACACCCTTTCGCGGACTCGGAATAGTATTCCTCCGTTGAGATGACTGCGCTATTTGTTTTACCAAACAGCTGCCTCCCACTCAGATGTCCGCATAGACTTTTATATGACTTTTAGTCTTGTTGACTATCGTCCCAATCGTCTCTTCGGTCATGAAGTGATCAGGTTCATGCCGGGCCACCTCCTGCCAATCGCAAGTCCAAGCCCGACGTGTCAGCGTCTTAAGGGGCTCCAACTTATCTAGGTCTTGCATTCTGAGCGTGCCTCCCCTTGTTCTGCCGGCCTCCGCAGAGGGGTCCTACTACTAGGACCAACCAACCTACAGCTGATCTCAGAAGGGTATGGGTGGATTCGGTATACCCCTAATAGCTTCCACTACTGGGATATCCTCTTGGAGTATTTTGCCGAAAACGTCCCGTCACCTTCGGCCCGTAGTTAGGATCTCTAACTCGGAAGCCTACTATCTCAATGCGCCTGCGATGGATTTCCTCCGTTCCACTTCCCCGACGTCGCCACCGGTCTCCTCTCATATATCCCGCGAACAGCATACGGTTGGACAGACGGTGGCAACGTATATGGTGTTATGAAGTGGGCTTCATTGATGTGACATTTTAGTTATGGGACGCAACTCTCCAAATCTCGCTAATGACGTGCGGGCCCCATAAGGGGGCCGGAGGGGGGTGTTGGCTCCGGTAAATTGAGGGTCTGTGCGCAGTTACCCTACCGTGGGTCTGTGCGCATGTCTCGGATTTCCATATGCCTAACACTTCCTGACACAGTATACCCTGAGTTATTACAAGGATGTTTGTACAAGGTAGGGATAGTGAATCGAAAGAGTTTTTATGGTATCCCAGCTGACACAAGGAGTCATATGACTACTAACAGAACCAGAACCATAATAGGATCTACTGGTGCATTCACTTCAATCAATGCTATGGATCCAACTGGTGTTTTCTCCAATTCTGCATCCCTAATTACGATGCCTTGCTCTATCTTCGACCAATTATCCTGCTTCATTCCTGAGGGCAATCAGCTACAACTCACCAAACCAGCAGAGCCAGGAACAAAGAATAAATGAAGTTCTCCAAGACGTCGGGCCTGCCTGTGGCTGCCACCTGATGGTTAAAGGTGTCACGGAAGAACAGCTAGCAGAGCTAGACATAGCACTAGAGAAGCGTGGCATTAGGAATTTAGCACAGTTCACCTATGAGAATATGTGTCACGATTGTGTGGCAGATAGTGGAAGGAGATGTGTGTGGCAAGAGAGGTTTCACCATGACGAGGATACTTGTCATGAGAGTTTATGGATTATATGTTGTTTCACGCACATGACCTATTAAGAGGTCATGGGGGCAGCGCACGAGGCCAAGAGGGCTGCGCAGTTAGTTTACTTTCACGCACATGACCTATTAAGAGGTCAGGTGGTTTACGCACATGACCAATGATGCGGTCTGTTCCGATAGCTACCTTTATTTTTCGTTTAAGAATTCAGGATTAAAGTGGTTCGGACCTTTCTCTATGCTGATGGTATTTGACATCAGGACTTTCTCTGGTACTTCCATAATGTCATACCAGTATTCATTGTCTTTCACCGATGCCTATAGGTAACTGATGCTAGGTTCCTGTGCTTTGATGATCAAGGATCTTTTTGCTATATTGGTACTTCCAAATCCTGTGGTTCCTCTCCCTGTTTCTTCCATATCGTCTACCTCTATCACATCTGACGTATCAATATTTTTTACCACCAGTTGAACTATGCGATCATGCATTCTCATGTGTCAATCCATATCTTTGCAGTTGAATTATACGATTTTAAGTTCACCGGTGTAATCGCCATTGATCACCCCAGCTCCTCGCGAGATTCCCATCGGGCTGCTAATCTGCTTCTTGTCGCAATTCTTGCGCAAGGTCCTAGGGGTAGACCTATGGCTATTCTCCTCTGTATTAATTCTAGTCTGTATTTTGGGATAATGTAATCTTCTATGGCAGACAGGTCATATCCTGCCTCCATTCTTCAGACCTTTGTTGGCCAGGATGCCATTTTGCTCAATCTCTGAATCCTTTTCTCCATCCCAATCTTCCCCTTCATCGCCTGCCCTTGCTACCAGTGATACCAAGAAGTTTTCCAGTTTCAAAGTTTCCTGTTCACAATATGTAGCTCCCTCCTCAGGACAGTACTCCGGCCATCTACTTAATGGATCAGGCTTTCTGCCCTTCGCGTCTGGTCGGTATATAATGCGAAAATTGCATTCTACCAACTTCTGTGCCCCGCAAATTTGACGGCCACTCGAGACCTGTGAGGTCAAGAAGTACCGTAGGTTTGGATGCTGGGTAAAGACTGTAATGGACTTTTCCATTCCAATCAAGTAGTGTCTCTATTCCTTGAATGCTTTTGAGTATGGTCAAAAGTTCCTTACCCTGGATCTCATAATTGAGCTCTGCTGGATTTAGTTTTTGGGAATGGAATGCTACTGGATGTAGCTTTATCTAATAGTATTGAGAAAGGGCGCAACTAAGTACGAAATCGGCAGGGTCAGTCTCCACTACTGTCTCACTTTCTGAGAAGTAGTGGTAGAGTATGGGGGCTGTTGTGAAGCGATATTTTAGCTCTTCAGATGCAATATTGTGCTCCACCTGCTATTTCAAATTCTTTGGATTACCTTACAATGTTTCCATTATGGGCTTACAAATAGCGGAAAGGTTTTTTATGAATTGTCTGTAGAGGTTGGCCAATCCGATAAAGACCTGCACATCTTTGACTGACTTGAGTGGTTTCCAAACCATTATGGATTCTACCTTTCAGGTACCTATGGACACCCCATCAACTGCCACTATGTAGTCTAGAAATTCCACTTCTTTGGCGCGGAGGGTTGATTTCTTTAGCGATACCGCTAATTGAAAGTACGAAAAACTTTGCAAGACTCTTTTGACTGCTTTGATATGTTCCTTGTCGTCCTTCAAGTATATAAGAATATCATGAAGGTAACATCCAACTCTCACATCTAAGTATTCTTTTAATACCGGATTCATCATATCATAGAGCGTTGCCAGAGCATTTTACCAATTCGAATGGTATAACCTTATATTCGTAATGTCCATATCTTGTCCTCAAGACATTTTCCATTCTTCTTCTTCTTTACTCCTAATCAACTGGTAGCCATCCTTAAGGTCTAACTTAGTAAAGATCTTGGCACCAGCTACGCGGTCTGGAAGTTCAGACATTCGCGAAACAGGATGTTTGTTGAGGATTGTAATCTTATTCAGATTTCGACAATCCACCACCAAGTGTAGTCTTCCATCAAGTTTAAGTACGAATAATATAGGTGCACCTGCTAGTGACTGACATCCGGTAATCTTCCCTTGTCTAATCATAGTTTCCCTGTATTCCCATAAAGCCTAGAGCTGTTTGTCAGATACTAGGTATATTAGTCGCTAGGGGGAGGTCGATCTAGGAACCAATTTAATCTCATAGTCAAACGTTCATCTAGCGGCTAGTTTTTGTGTCCTGGGAGCTTCAAACCAAGGTTTGTAATGCCACTATTCCTTTGGTAACAATTTCGATTCCACCGTGTTTTCCATGGTCCTGATTCGTCCAATACAACCAGCGTGAGGATCGTAAGTGATGGATTCATCGTATTCGAACATATCCGCTATTCCTTCAACTTCTTCCCCCCAGTTTTTACAACTTTTGCTAAGAAGGTCCAATTATTTACATCCTCCATATGTGACACTGGATGTTCACGATGCCACCCACCAAAAGGAATTATCATTCTATAGTGACCTGCCTTAACCACTTCACACGACACTTCTGCAATGTGTTGGTTCTTTCCAATTTCTAATGTTATAGGTAGGGTATAACACTTCCCTCATGAGGCTGCTGATGATCTATCAAAGCCTAAGATATCAATCGCATTGTTGCGTTCAACTATGAGAATGTGAAGGTCTTCAACTACGGCCTTATTGATAAGGAATATGTTGGATCCTAAGTCTAATAAGACTTTAACTTTGTATCGCTTATAATGTATATGGAGGTAAGTGATCCCCTCGAGACAGTTATATTATTTCAGTTTTGGAGCATCCAATTCTAGGTGCTTTGGGCAAATTAGCTTTTCTGGACTTTTTCATTTAGGTATGGATGGTGTTGGGTGTACATACCAAGACATTTGTTACTATGCCTGTATAGTTACGACCATTGAAGTCTCTTCAGACAAACTAATAACCTTTAGCTCTAACAATCTGGATCTACCTACTAAGTGGTACTTCACCGATACACAATTACGTACGACCAGCTTTCAGACTGGATGCCTTCTTCCGACATGCCAAACCTAGTCTCAAAGCAGATTTTTGCGCAGTTATTAGCCATTTCACTACCCTGGTATGGGGTTTCTACTTTTACCGACAGTTTCCCTTAGGTGTTCGGTTATCCGTCCAGCTACCTCAGAGTGGCCTTACGTACCAAAGCGGTACATCCCTGCCCCTCACTGTGGCTAGAAGGCAGGACTATACATGCGTATAATATCATTTGGACTTGTGTGGTAGGTGGAATGGCCCGCATCCGTTGTACTCCTGTCCTGTATTATTATCAAGTAGATCTTACATTGCTATATCCCAACCTATTCAGTACAGTAACTTGCTTGCACTTAAGTAGCAGGTGGCCACCAGGTAACTTGTGTATCTTCATACTGATGGCTGCTGGATCATGTGAGTATGTCAACTATCGTGTCCTTCAGTTAAGACTCTCCATATATTGATTTCTCGAGTTTGAGCTCTTAAATCCCTTACAGGGTCCCTTTACTGGGAGCCTACTTACTTTAATCTTGAAAGGAGAAACTTTCTTCGCACAGCTTTGATCATTTTGAGTGTCAACTTTGGTAGTGGCACACAGACTACCCGATCCCTCTCCTGGTCGGTATCCAATACCCCCCAGCCACACAGGGTTCCCATTTCGATTCCAGTTCCATACGGACACTAACTATCCAAACGCCATCATCCTGAGTGCCAGTGAACTCACCTTGATTAGTTCCTCGTCATCTGACAGTTCCCAGATTCTTTTTGTTCTGGCTGGTTGCTGGACAATAGTGACTCTCCCTGTTAATTCAGGCTTTATAATAGGTGATCGTGCACAATGAATTGCCATTTGTATCGGTCTTGAGCTGACTGTTGCCACCTATATCTAGATATCTACCGAATATGTTTCGTAGGTCATGTTCTTCTTTCTACAGTGTTTATAGATTTGATCCTGCTATCTAGTATCAATGACACTTTGCGGGATACTTGTATAAGCTCGGTCAAAGTTGGTGTAAGTTGTCTTAGCCATGCCTCCCAACTTCTTTTTTGGCAATTCTAGTTCCTCCTTCCACCTTCATTTTCATGGTAGTGCTCAACCTCCCTTGATAAAAAGTTTGTTAGTGCTTTGTTCCTTTGTTTTAAAGTCCCTTCAGTCTTCTCTTTTGACCTCCGGAACTATTTTCGGTCTGGGTGCTTGGCCTCTTGCAAGCTTCTTTCTTGACAGTAATGCTTCTTTTGAGCTACCAACTGATCGTAATACTTCCACCAATTCTTGATCCATAGTATGATATAGTGCAGACAATCTATGGACAATTTGTTCGTGAAGTTTGTTTTCTACTTCCTCTCCCCTGGATTCTTTTGTCATTCGTGCTCACATATTGAGGTTGTGCATAAATATCAAGGACAACTGAACATTGCCATCATACATTACTAACTTGATGTTGTGAAGACCATATCGTTCTGCTTGAGCCAGGGCGAAATGTTTGATCATGTCATGTTCAAACTGTATTCACGTAGCCAGCGCGGGCGCTGGCATTTCTCTCCGAAGTCTGTCCATAGCCTTCCGGTACCAGATGGTACATGGTAAACTAGGTCTCTTTTTCTACGATTGAGCGCAGAAATGACTCATTCTCAGGTATTATCCCAGATCCGGAGATTTCTTTCACAATAGTAAGTCTACTAGATTATCTCCACATATATATCTTGTGTGTCTTTGGCCTTAAAGGATGGGGGTGGTGCTGATGTTCGCTTAACATTAAGTGCCATCATATCGGCACGTGTTTCCACCATGCCAGACTGCTCTTGTGTTTGTACTCACCACTCACAGCTTCTACTTCCGCTCCTCATTCCTCTTTCCTCATCAGCATTGTTGTCATCATCATCTGGGCCATCCAGATTTCCCGCTTGTGCCCCAGAGCATCCTGCCTTGACAGTTTCCTTGCCTTTTCCCTTTCTCCTTCACATTGGTGGAGAATAATATTTGTCATGGTTCTCTTCTTGGACTGTGGGTAAGGAGACTAGCTAGGCAGTGCTTCTTTCTGGTACTGTGGCTAGTACCTAGATTACCGATACTATCAATACCCGTAAAGAATTGTCCATTTCTTGCCCTTGCCGATTCTGTTGGGTTTTGTGTTCATGGATTTCTCTTTGGCGAGTTATCTGATCTAACCTCCAAGAGTCTAATGTCGGGTTGACATTTTGATCATGACTGATGCAATGAGAGCGGAATTCTAGGAATTCCATTCGTAAGTTAGGGACTATTTGTTCCAGGGTGTGGTCACGAGTTAGAGCCTCCTGGCTTTGTTGCCCAAGTGTAACCACCTCTCAGGAGATGCAGCAAGTGTAGGATTAAGGGGCTATGTTCTGTACCAAGGTGGTAACTAGCGAATCAAAATCCGGAGGCTTTGGCCAAGGTTGTTAAAGAGTCTTCTTACTGTATCCCACCTACTAAAGTCTCCGAGATGTTTGGTAGGTCTTCAAAATAAAGATTCTTGAAGGGAACTGAAGAGAGTAACTGTTCAACAAAGTATGTTGAAAATTCTGGCGGCCAATGTCTGCATCTTCTACCGTGAAGAATAGCAATTGTTAAATACACTTTCTTAGACTACCGGAAGCCTTGTTCTCATAACATATAAGACTCCAAAATGGTAGCCCTGAAACCAAACATAAAACATACTAGGTGTCAAACTGATACTCGAAACCAAGTATAAAATATAGAAAGTATCAAACCGATACTCAAAACTAAACATAAAACATATAAAGTATCAAACCGATGCTCAAAACCAAACATAAAACATATAAAGTATCAAACCCTCTACTTTCAGGTTAGAGGCATACCTCATTTCCTGAAACAATTTCACAACACAATCAGGATCAACTGATAGCTCAAATCCTAAATGAGTAACCTGTACTGGTTACACCCCAAAGACGAAATAAAACCCTTATTTCAAAATATAACATGAAAATCCCTAATACTCTCTATCATAATTAGAATTCCAATAACGATCCCAAAATCCTTTCTCAACTGGCAGTACATCAGAATAGCTCTCAAAGCCATCCTGAGTAAGAGAATAATACAGAGGAATAAACCCAGAAAATACTGTAGGAAACTCATCTCCTGGCATGTTATCTGTCCACCATGTCTGAAGTAATTCGATCGCAGGTTCTAATCATTCCACAATTTTCCCACTATTCTTGCATAGTAGATATCCTTTCCCCCTAACCAAGAATTTTCGGTTGAGCTATTGTTTCCTCTAATCGAGGACTGTTTGAAATTCCCCTTCCAGTTCTTCATTGGTGAGAATGGGTGGTGGTTTCGCCTATGCTTCCTCAGGGAATCAGAAATTGTCATTAGGGTGGTAAGGTTTGACTACCGAACAGTGGAATACTCCTTTCTTCCTTGGATACATTCTTGCATCCATGCTAACAGTGTAGTTCTGTATATGTTCATCGAATTCGAGTACAATAAAAGGGCCTCCATAGTGTGGCTGCAATTTCTCAGATCTGCCAGATTCCATCGCAAACTAGTCCCCAAAAACCATAATCCTTTCCCCAATCTCGACAGGTTTGTGGGAGGTCATCCTCTTTGATACCACTCTGTTTGATCTTGTTCTAGTCAACAGTAACGCTTGGTATGTCGCGTTTCTGATCTCCTGGTGTCTATTGTAGTAATCATTGGATGCGGGTACTGTTGTAACATGGACTTTGTAGGTATCGAGCAGTTGGTATTCTCGTCCATACACAGCTTTGTATGCTGACATTCCAATGGTATCGGAGTGACCTACAGCGGATTAAGCTGTCACTTCCGGGCAGGAGGTAAGCGAGTTGGTCTGGCGTGCATTAATAACATTCCTTAATGCTGTTTTCAGTTCTCGAATCTGTCTTTCGGCTTGTCCATTGGTCTGGTGGTGGCCCAGTGCCGCCATACTGTATTCAACTCCCATCATCTTCAATGTTTGTTTCCAAACCCGCGATGTGAATCGGGCATCCGCCTCTCTAACAATCGACATAGGTATTCCATCAGGGGTGAAGATATGGTGTCGGAGCAATTCCATTGTCGAAATCACAGAAGCATTCACTGTTGTTGGTATCAGCCACCGGAAATCAACCGGTTTATCCCCTACTTCCAATACTGAATCATGTCCTCTCACTTAGTGAAAGGACCCATGAAATAGATAGCCTAGCTTGAAAATGTCACTCAGGGAAAGGGAAGCGAAAGGGTGTTGCCAGGAGGTAATCTAGTCCTTTCCCTATTTAGTTGACATATGTCACCTTTCTGGACATAGTCTTTGAAGTCCTTCCTCATCTCCAGCCAGTAGATGTATTGCTTTGCATACCCAAGCTTTCGATCACCGCTATTATGTCCTTCATTATATATCTCGCCTCTCATCCGTTCTCTTAGCATTTCTCCATTCACTCCATGACCTTTCAGAATTTAAAGGCAATCTTCTCCTCCTCTTGTAGTGGCGCAGAGTAGACCATTACGTAGGTTGTAATATTGCATCATTCCGCTTCGTGAGGTGTGGTTGGAATCCTTCGCTAGCTCGTAGAGAGGATTGCCCCTATATCCTTTAATCATCCATTACCTCCAAATATTTTTCATATCATCCACTCCTTGAATGATATCCCGTTTATCCACCACTCTTTCTAATACCGTTACCTCTCCCTCCACATCAAGTCTCTCATAAACTTTGTAGAGTTCACATTTCTCGTGAAGTAGGGAGAGAAGTTCCTCTACTGGAACTTCGTTTAGGTATACGAGGGGTCCTCCATATAGGAACTTGTTTTCGTGATGCACAGGGTACTCAGGATTGTCACTTGTGGTAAAGGGGGATCCACATCCTAATACCTTTTTGATGGGCTCCTTGATGGCACAAATATCTGGCTGGTGGCGCAGTGCATAGGTATCTCTATCACCGTGATCATCATTGGTGTTAGCTCAAGTTTTGATAACCAGCGGGCTACTCCAGGGGGAGCTGGCATAGATCTTAGTCTTAGGTTTCAATTCCTCATGGTCATGACAGAAGGATATGTTGCAGAATGCCCCATGCATTGACGCATGTTCAAGTTCCTCTTCACTCCTCCCACTGGTATAACTTTGATGGTCTCCACAATCCTTTAGGGGTTCGCTATATCTGGAGTCCTTTGCATCTAGCTATGCTTGCTTCAGGCTGCAGTTACTTCTGCATTCTGAATCAGTACCATTGTGCTCAACTGTGAAGGCTACCAAACGAGACATTTCCTGTTCAATAGTAGGTTCTTCGCAAGAAAGAAGGGATGAAATTGGTGAGGAAAGGTGTGAATCGTCTTCTAATGTGGGATCATTTGCAGTAAGTAGTTAATCATTGTTCTCGTTGTAAAGATAGGATAATGCATCTGCTAGATAGTTCCACTTTCTTGGTTTGTACACTATTTCTCTATCGTATTTCCCAATAAACCCTGGCCGTCATAGCTGCTTTGGGGTGGGTTTTCTGCTTGTCTTGTGGTATGTCAGAGGAAGATGATCTGTTACGATTGTAAACTTGATTCCTGCAAGGATATGGAAGAATTCCGTCAGTGGATCAACTATTGCTAGTGCTTCCTCGACGGTTGTAGCATAATTCCTGTAGGCATTAGAGAATTTCCTGCTATGAAGCGAAGCAGGCCTGGCATTTTCTAGTGTTTCTCCTTGTCCTACCCATGTCCCTATACCTGTGTTGGAGGCATTGGTTACCAGCCATATTGGAAGTGATGAATCATATTGTAGTAGTTTCATAACCACGTATTTTGAAACCACTCGCTTAACATAATCCATGGCTTGGTCTTAGGTGGCGGTCCACACAAATTCTGCAACTCCGGTGAGTTCCGTTAGGGGTGATGTAATCGTTGCAATGTGTGGCAAAAACTGACTGATGTAGTTGACCGTTCCTAGAAATTCCAGTAACTGTTTCTTAGTCTGTGGCGTAGTCAATTCTTCGATCTTCGCTATCTTTTCCAGTGCTGGTAAGAGCCCTTTGTCATTGATAACATGGCCTCATACTTCGACACTGTGTGGGAAGAATTTTCATTTATTCCTGCTTGCATAGAATCGCGCTTCTTTTAGCTTGTGGCAAATAAGAGATATGTGCTTCAAATGTTCACACTCTCTATCTGAGAATATGAGTATATCGTAAATATGCACCCACATGAAGTGTCCTAAATAGTCAGCGAATAGATCGGACTTTATGCGCATGAATGTTCTGGGAGCATTCACATCTCCATGTAGCATTACCTTGCTAATGAAATATTCAAATAGTGCTTTGAACTGGCTTTTTCTCACATCCTTTGGTTCCACGCTCACTTGGAAGTAGACATCACTAAGATCGATTTTGCTTCAGTATCTTGATATTTCTAGAGCATTCAGGATCATCTTTTAGTCAGGAATGGTTTCAACATCCTTAATCCTTACCTCATTCCTTGCTGTAAGGTCCACTAATGGTCTGATACATTTCTTATCCTTCTTTTCCTGCACAAACATGGGTGCTGCAGATGAAACTGCTTGTTGCTTGATAATTCTGACTTTCTCTTTCTCTCTTAGCCATAGGCTCATATCTGTTGCCCATTGTTCCAGTATCGAGTAAGTGGGTAATGAGTGCTGCTATTTTCCTGGTTGCAGGTCTATCTTATGATTGATCTTCCTTAGGGGTGGTAGGTTTTCCAATATCTACTGTGCAAATACTTCCCGGTATTGGTCCATGAGTTCCTCAGTCCTCATCACTGCTGCTCTGATTATGCCACTAGTAGGTGTGCAAACGATGCGAACATTCTGCTTTGGAAACAGGATTGCTAACTTGCCATATTCGATTTGAGCTTTGTGTTATTCCAGAAACTGCATTCCTATTAGTGCATCGTCTTTTGCCAGGTTTGCTGACCAACATCTTAGTTCCTGGTATGCTCAGCTTTCCTGCTGATACATGTTGACTGAATATTCTTTTTGACCTTTAGATCGTGATCCGTTCATAGCTAGGTGTATCCTGATCGGTGTCTTCAAATCTTGACATGAAATTGCGTGCGTGGTTACCAAAGTGGCGCTAATCAGGTTGGCTTCTATTGATCCAGTATCAAACAGGACTCTGGCTTCTTTACCATTGGTGTGCATCATTCCTTTGCGAGTGCCATAAGGTTTAAGCTTTGTCAGTCTACCAGCCTTTGTGAGAATGTCTTCTTTTTCTTTCTCCTCGACTTCCATCCCATTTATGAACACTTCTTCCGCTAGTTACTCCTGTTCTACTCTACTGGAGGTGACTTCGTTCTTCTTCTTAGCCTTGCCCTTGCCTTTACCTTTGTTATCTTTGCTAGGACAGTCTCGTCCTAGATGTCCTTTACCTCCGCAGGTATAGCAAAGACCCTTTTCTTTTCGTTCCTTTGGTTTAGAGTGCAGCTTGTTGTTCATTTTCCGATTTTCCTTCCATCCTTCTTGCTTGAAAGTGAATTCTTGCACTGGTTTCTCAAACCATTCCTTCCCCAAAGCGCCAGTACTTTTTAGAATAGCATTGTTAGGTGGATGCCAAACTCAAGTATATAACTGAGGGACGTAGGCCCAAAATGTTTGTTTAGAGAATCTGTTGAGGTAGGCTCGTCTCGATAAAGTAAAGGTAAAGTAAAGATTTCTGCGGTAAACAATTTTATATTAATAAGATCTCTTCTACATTGCTTGATCATGTCTGTAAAGCTCGGGAGGAACTTCGATATTTATATCCCCCGTCTGAGTGTTTACGGACTACTTCTAACTACTATGCCTCCGAAGTACCACTCTACTTTAAATACGCAAACGTCCAGAATCTTATAAGTGCGAACACCCTTTGACCCTGAAACTTATCACACCCTTTCGTGGACTCGGAATGGTATTACTCCGTTGAGATGACTGCGCTATTTCTTATACCAAGCGGCCGCCTGCAACTTAGATGTCCGCATAGACTTTTATATGACTTTTTAGTCTTATTGACTATCGTCTCAATAGTCTCTTCAGTCATGAAGTGACCAGCTTCATGCCGTGCTGCCTAGTGCCAATCGTAAGTCTGAGCCCGACGTGTCAGCGTCTTAGGGGGCTCCGACTTATCTATGTCTTCCATTCTGAGCAGGCTTCCCCTTGGTCCGCCGGCCTCCCTAGAGGGGTCCTATTGCTAGGACCAACCAACCTACAGCTGATCTCAGGAGGGTATGGGTGGATTCGGTATACCCCTAATAGCTTCCACTACTGCGATATCCTCTTAGAGTATTTCGCCAAAAACGTCCCGTCACCTTGCGGGCCTTAGTTAGGATCCCTAACCTTGAAGCCTACTATCTCAATACGCCTCCGACAGACTGCCTCCGTTCCACTTCCCAGATGTCGCCTAAGGTCCACTCCCATTTATCCTGCGAACAGCATGCGGTCGGATGGACGGCGGCGACGTATATGGTGTCATGAAGTGGGCTTCATTGATGTGACATTTTAGTTATGGGACGCAACTCTCGCAATCTCACAAATGACGTGCGGGCCCTATAAGTGGGCCTGAGGGGGGTCTTGGCTCCGGTAAATTGAGGGTCTGTGCGCAGTTACCCTACAGTGGGTCTGTGCACTTGTCTCAGATTCCCATATGCCTAACATGAGCTCCCTCCTACCAGGCTTCGCCTTGAATGCCTTTATAACTATTTTATAATTTCTTCTAATTACATTTTAAGAGTCAGTGTGGTCAGGGTAAAAAACCTCGCGAGTTTACTTGGCCACAGTAGGAAAACGTTTTCCGCACTATCTTACTTCTGCCCTTCCTGGCATGTCTGCATTTTCATTATGAAATTTCTCCACAACTTCCTCCACATTTTCCATACTAGTGGCAGGCTCCCCTGTGTTCTCATCTTCTGAACACCCTTGCCATTTAACGAAGTACCACGGTTCCCGCTTCTCTTGATAGTGGCTACGTACTCATTGCCTGTAAGAACAAATCTCGCTTCTTACAATTTTTTCGGCCTCCCATTGCAGATCGCCGTCAATATCCACCGGCTCTCTACCAGGTTATTGGCGATTGTCATACACTGACTCGCGGTAGCATTCCAATAGTACAACATGGAATACGGGATGAATGTTGCACCGATCGCATATGTTGAGCTTGAATGCTGCGTAGCCGTGCCTTTCCATAATTTGGAAGGGGCCCTATAGGTTTGGACTTAGCTTCTTGGGCTTTCGTCGGTTGCGGATGTTTTTCGAATTTAACTTTACTTTATCCCCAATTTTGAAATCTGGCTGTTGCCAAGCTTTCCGGTCGTAATATTTCGACATCCCATCTCGCTTCTTTTCTGGTTACCATTTTACTTGTTCATGTCTCGTCTTAATCCAGTTTGCATAAAGTGTCGCTCTTGGATTTTGAGCTTCGTGCTGCTTCATCCACTCCATCTGCGGATGGAATCTGTAGTTTGCATAGAATGGTGACATCCCCTGAGCATTGGTTGCAGAGTTGTTATAGGCATGTTCGGCTAGCAGTAGTAGCTGATACCAGTCGTCCTGATCGCAGTTGACAAAACTTCTAAGGGAACCTTCCAGCACTTGATTGGTACGTTTGGTTTGTCCGTCTGTCTGAGGGTCGTATGCCGTTGACATACTTCGCTTAATTTCCAACGCTTTGCAAAGGGATTCCCAAAGTTCTCCCGCGAACTTTGAATCCATGTCCGTGACGATTTCGGTTGGCAGGCTGTGCAGCCTTCATACTTCTTTCATGAATGCATTTGCGACATCCTGGGCCGTAGCCGTCGTCTGTAGTCCGATGAAATGTGCCAGCTTTGTAAACCGATCAACTACTACTATTATCTGAGTACACCCTTCTTACTCTGGTAGTTGAGTGACAAAGTCCACCGAGATAGATGCCTATGCTGCGGAGGGTATTTGCCACGGTTGCAGTAACCCATACTTGGCACGTCAAGGTGACTTATTATGTTGGCATTCATCGCAGGATCCTACGTAGTCGTTGACCCATGCCGCAAGTCCTTTCCAGTAGAAGTCTCGCATGATTACTTCCAAAGTTTTTTCTTGTCCGAAATGTCCTGCAACCTTTGCATCGTGACATCCTTCTGCGATCTTGGCATAAAGCGCCTGACAGTCTGGTACAAATAGCCTTTGCTTATAATATAGTAGATCGTCGGTCAAGGTCTAATCATTGCGAAAGTCCTTTCCCTCATCTTGTAGCTTAATCAGTGCTTCCCTTCATTGCCTCCACTTGGCATCAGTTTTGATAGCTGCCTGTATTTCGTTTAAGAATTCAGGATTGACAAGCTTCATACCTTTCTGCAGGATAATAGCATTTGACGTTAGAACTTTTTTTGGGTACTTCTGAAATGTCGTACCAATGTTCATTGTCTTCAGCCGATGCCTGTAGGTAGCTGATGCTAGGTTCTTGATCCTTGACGATCAAGGATCTTGTCACTATATCGGTCCTTCCGAATCCCATAGTTCCTCGTTCCGTTTTTTGCAAGTCGTCGCCTTCCATCATTCCTGAGGTGTTGCCCTTTTCTGCCCCTAGTTGAGCTATGCGATCGCCCATTCTTATTTGGCAGTCCACATCTTTATGGTTGAAAAGTACGACTTTGAGTTCCCCAGTGTAATGCGCATCGATTACGGCTGCGCCGGTAGAGATTCGGCTTCAGACCGCTAATCCACTTCTTGAGCAACTCTTCCGCAAGTTCCTTCGCGTAGCCTCACAGCTATACCCGTCCTTATTAATGCTTGTCTATATTTCGGGACAATGTCATCTTCTATGGCGTACAAGTCATGTCCTGCTGCCATTCCTGCGTCCTTTGTTGGCAAGTATGCCTTTTTGCTCAATCTCTTGACCCTAATTATGGGTTCCTTTCCACCTGTTCGAGGTTCCAAATCCAAATCCTTATCTCCATCCCAGTCTTCTCCTTCATCGCCTACCCTTGCTACTAGCGACACCAAGAAACTTTCTTCTTTTAAAGATTTCTGTGTGCGATGCATAGCTCCCTCCTCAGGACGGTAGTCCGGCCGTCTGATTAATGCACCAGGCTTTCCGCCCTTTGTGCCTGGTCGGTATACAATGTGAAATTAGTATTCTACCAACCTCTGAGCCCATCGAATATGACGGCCACTCCTGACTATTGAGGTGAGGAAGTATTGTAGGTTCTGATGGTCGGTAAAAACTGTGATCGGTTTCTCCGTTCCGATTAAGTAGTGTCTCCTTTCTTTAAAAGCTTCCAGGATTGCAAGAAGTTCTTTATCGTGAAACTTGTGGTTGCGCTCTGCTGAGTTTAATTTTCTGGAATGGAAAGCTACTGGATGTAATCTTTTCTCAAAGGATTGAGAAAGAACGCAGCCATGTGCAAAATCACTAGCGTCCGTTTCTACCACCCTTTCTCTTTCTGGGAAAAAGTGGTGAAGTATGGGGGCTGTGGTGAAGCCGTCCTTTAGCGCTTCGAAAGCCGTATCCTGTTCAACCCCCCATTTAAAATTCGAAGGATTTCCTTGTATTGACTGGGTTATTGGTTTGCAAATAGCGGAGAAGTTTTTTGTGAATTGTCGGTAGATGTTAGCAAACCCCATAAAGACTTCTACTTCTCTAGCCGATTTAGGCGCTTTCCAGACCATGATGGATTCCACCTTTCGGGTGCTCATAGACACCCCATCGACCGCCACCATATCGCCCAGGAATTCTACCTCTGTGACATGGAAAGTCGATTTTTTTAGTGATACCGCTAATTGAAAGTCTGATAGACTTCATAAGACTTCCTTAACTGCTTCAATGTGTTCTTTTTCATCCTTTGAGTAGATGAGAATATTATCAAGGTAACACATGACTCCGACGTCCAAGTATTCTTGTAGGACTTGGTTCATCATATCTTGGAAGGTTGCCGGAGCGTTGACCAATCCAAAAGGCATAACCTTATATTCGTAGTGTCCGTATCTCATACGGAATGCTGTCTTCCATTCATCTCCCTCTTTTATTCTAATCTGGTGGTAGCCGTCCTTAAGGTCTAACTTGGTGAAGATCTTTGCACCGGCTACTCTATCTCTGAGTTCGGACATTAGTGGAAGGGGATGTTGGTTGAGGATAGTAATCTTATTTAGATTTCGATAATCCACAACTAGACATGGTCTACCATCTGGCTTAGGCACGAATAATATGTGTGCGCCTGCTGGTGATTGGCTCCTTGTGAGCTTCCCTTGTTTGATCATCCTTTCCAAGTATTCTCGTGAATCCTGAAGCCGTTTTTCAGATAGTGGATATATCGGCCCGCAGGGTGGGGTTGATCCTGGAATGAACTTAATTTCGTGATCGAATGTTTGTCTTGGACCAAATTCTTCTGCCGTCTGGGCTTCAAACAAATGTTTGTATTTCAAGTATTCTCTTGGTAATGATTCGAGTTCCACCTTATATTCGATATCTCATATTCTTCCAATGCGGCAGGCATTAGGATCCCCAGCGACCGATTCGTCATATTCGAACATATCCGCTATTCCTTCCTCTTCTTCCCCACAGTTTTCGCAACATTTTGCGGAGAAGGTCCAACTTTCTGCATCATCTATGTGAGACACTGTGTGTTCACGATGCCACAAACCAAAAAGAATTATCATACTGTAGTGACCTGCTTTAGCCACTTCACACGACACTTCAGAGATGTGTCGGTTTTTTCCTATTTCCAATTTTATTAGCTGAGTGTAAAACTTTCCTACAGAGGCAGCGGACGATCCGTCAAAGCCCAAGATATCCACTGCATTGTCGCGTTCTATCCAGGGAATGCGAAGGTATTCAACTAGGTCCTTGTTGATAAGGAACACATTGGATCCCGTGTCTAATAGGACTGTAATTTTGTATCACTTATCGTGTATATGGAGGTAAGCGATCCCCTCCGCACAGTTGTATCCTTTTGGTTTTGGAGCGCCTAGTTCCACGCTCTTGGCGCGGATAAGACTTTCTTGGTTCTTTCGCTTAAGCATTGTTGTTATTGGATGTAGGTAACAAGATGTTTGTTACTAAGACCGCATAGTTTCGACCGTTGAGATCTCCTCAGAAAAACTAGTAACTCTTTAGCTCGAACAATCTGGGTCTACATCCTAGAGTGGTGTTTCACTGATACGCTATTGTGCACAACCAGTTTTCAGGCTGGATGCCTTCTCCCGACACACCAGACCTAGGTTCATAGCAGATTTTCGCGCGCTTATTAACCATTTTACTTCCCTGGTGCGGGATTCCTACTTTCACCGCGTTCTTTCCCCTAGGATTTCGGTTATCCGTCCAGCTCCCTCAGAGGGGCCTTGCGCACCAAAGCAGTACATCCCTATCCCACACTCGGGCCAAAAGGTAGAATAGTTCATACCTGTAATACGACTCAGACTCGTGTGGTAGGTGGAATGGCCCACATCGGTTGTCCGGAAGTGATTTATTTGTTATCAGGTAGATCTTGCATTGCTATGTCCTAACTTCTTCGGTATAGTAACTTGCTTGCATACCGGTAGCAGGCAACCACCAGGTGACTCTAGGAATTTCGTAGTGTTCACTCCCGGGCCATGTGGGCATGTTAACTATCTTCTCTTTCGATCAAGACTCTCCACATATTGATTCTTGTGTTAGAGCTCCTAAGTCCCTCGTGGGGTCCCTTCACTTAGAGCCTACTTGCGTTGATCCTGAAAGGAGAGACTTGCTTTGCGCCGCTTTGATCATTTTGAGTTTCATTTCCCGTAGTTGCACACGGACTACCCGATCCCCGTCGTGGTCGGTACCCAATACACCGCAGCCAAAGGGGGTTCCCATTTCGATTCCAGCTCCCTTTGGGCGCTGAATACCCAAACGCCGCCGACGTTGGTGCCAGCGAACTGACCTAGGTCAGTTCCTCGTCGTCTGCCAGTTCCCAGATGTTGTTCACACGAGCTGGGTGCTGAACAGTTGCGACTCTAGTACCTAATTTGGGCTTTACAATAGCCACTCTTGCTCGTCGAATTCCCAATTTTATCGGTCTTAAGCTGACTGTTGCCACCCATATATGGGCATCTCCCCAACACGTCTGATAGGCCTGGTTTTTCTTTCCACAACCTGTGCAATCTCCTTCTTTCCTCTGAGTGTCTATCACACTCTGCGGGATACCGGTATGGGCCTGAGAGAAGTTTGTGTGGGTGGTCTTTGTCGCACCTCCCAACCTTTTCCTGGGCATCTCCCGTTCATTGTCCCTTTTCTGTTTTCCTGGTGGGGCTCCACCTTCTGTGACAAAAGGTTTAGTATCCCTTTGTCGCTTTGGTTTAGACTCCTATCGGTCTTCTCTTTTGACCTCTTGGACTACTTTTAGTTTGGACGGTTGGTCACGTCCAATTTTCTTTCTAGGTAGCAGTCCTTCTTCTGACCTTCCGCATAGCCTTAATGCCTCTTCGCATTCCTGGTCCGTCGTATCTTGCAGGGCCGACAACCTGCGGACAATTTGTTCAGGAAGTTTGTCTTCGACTACCTCTCTCCAAGACTCCACGGTGATGCGTGCACGAATGTTATGGTTGTACATGACTGTCAGATAGCGTTCAATACTGCCGTCGTACGTGACTAGTTACATTGCTCGAAGGGCTACTCTTTCGGCTTCTACCAGGGCGAATCGCTTGAACCTATCATGTTCACAGCGGGTCCATATTGCCAGTTCTGGCTGCCGGGCTTCCCCATGAAGTGCGTCCATCGCCTTCCGATACCATATGGTGTAAGGAAGGACTATGTCTCCTTTTGTATGGCTGAGCGCGTCTATGATTCCTTCCCGGGCGTCGTCCCAAATTCGCAGGTTTCTTTCGAAGTAGTCAGTACATTACAAGATCCACACATATATGTCTTGTGCGGGTTTGTCCTCAAAGAATGGGGGTGGCTCGGATGGTCACTTAATATTCATCGCTATCGCGTTGGCAAGCGTTTCTGCCGTACCAGACGGTTCTGGTCTTTGCACTTACCTGCCTCGGTTAGGACCCCCTCTCCTCCTTCCTCTTTTATCATCGTCATCATCATCGTCATCGTCACTAGGATCTCCTGGGTTACCTCCCTGGGCAACTGAGGGGAATGCATCAGCGGTTTCTTGGACTTTTCCCTTGTCCCTGCGTCTAGGTGGAGCATAATACTCCTCGTCATCAGTTTCTTGGACCGCATGTAAGGGTGCCGGTCCTGCAGCTTCGGGACTTGGTGCCACAGCTAGTATTTTATTTATTGCCACTGTTAACCCTTTGAGCATTTGGTTTGTCTCGAGATTCTGCAGTTGTTGCTGGTCTTGAGACCTTCGAATCTCCGCTTGGCGCGTGTTCTGATCAGTGCGCATTTGTCCACGAGTAGGATTGAGTTCTCTTTCGCACGTGACACTTTGGGCGCGGAATTTAACGAATTCCACTTGAAGACTGATGACCATCTGTTCCAGAGTCTGATCTTGGGCTAATGCCGCTTGGCTTTCTTGGCCGAGGCTTTCATGTAACCTTGTGGTTACTTCTTCATGTCCTTGTTGACGCCTCTCCTGGGCTTCAATCTTTTGTGCTACTTCCCGTAGCATTTCCTCTTGTATCCCCTTACCCTCCGCTTCCACTCCAGCCAGTTGCATCAGCAGGAGCCCAATCTCGCTATCATGGACGTCTTGTCCTTCTGCGATCTGCTTCTGTACCTTAATTAATTTGAAGGTATTTTCCTGGGTCGCTCCCTGCAAATGTTTGAAGCCGATGTTAGCTTGGTCCAGAGAGGTGTCTATGTCTTGCCTGATTTGTCCCAAGGTAATACCAAGACGGGCAGCCAATCTGGTTAAGTTTCCTGCGTGGTCTCCTCCTCCTTTAGGCATGGAGGCCCTTGATATCCGATGAGTGCTTGCAGCACTAGTGGATCGCTGTGAGGGTAAATTTCCCCTCCCGAATGTAGGCTCGTGAGGTGTTGACTGGGAGGGGCTCCATATGGCCGAATCAGCTGTTTTTTCCGCCGTATCTGGTCAGGTATCCATAGGTTCGCCCGCCGTTATTCTCTTTCTCGAATCTTGAGGTATCTTAGCCATTGTGATACTTTCCAGGTAGGCTAGTTGCTCTAATAGCCCTAGATGTGTGATTTGTGGTACTTCGTACCAGAGCTGTTGATATCCTTTAAAAGGTTTAAGGAATCGTATGTAAGGTATCCAACATTTGAGATACTTTAGAGGTGCAGGTATAAAAGTGTACGGTTGGTCCGATTCTGGACGCAAAACTTGAATCTCGGTTTTCTCGAGGTTTACGATGTATCTATAGTACATATAAAAGTGTGTTAGGCCCAGGCCGAGGGATGTCTGGCCCCCGTATGTCTGGCCCCTGGATGACTGTCCCTGGGTTTTCCGCAATTTTTTTTCTTCTATCTTCAAAGAGCACAGGGTTCTCTAGTCGATGAAGTCTTCCGACTCGGTCGAATTCCACTCAAATTCCGAACCGTGCCATGTGCCATATATGCTATTGAATTGATCCCTCGTTGAGATCCCGAAAGGTACTGTGAACCACGTGGGTTCTTGCGTATAGTGTTCTTCGATTTCGAACAACTAGGTCTCGAATATATCTTCGAAGGAATGAATACAGATAGGACAATTAGGTGCTTCAAAAATATAATCGAAGTCTGAAGTGAGGGTGGAGTTTGAGGTGAACTCGTATTTCATATAGTGAGCCTTGGTAATAGGAGAACTAGCAATATACTGTTAGGCGGACGCCAAACTCAAGTATATAACTGAGGGACGTAGGCCCAAAATCTGTGTTTGGAGAATCGGTCGAGGAAGGCGCGTCTCGATAAAGTAAAGGTAAAGTAAAGATTTCTGTGGTAAACAATTTTATATTGATAAGATCTCTTCTCCGTTGCTTGATGATGTCTGTAAAGCTCGGGAGGTACTTCGATATTTATATCCCGCGTCTGAGTGTTCGCGGACTACTTCTAACTACTATGCCTCCGAAGTACCACTCTGATTTAAATACGCAAATGTCCAGAATCTTAAAAGTGCGAACACCGCTTGACCCTGAAACTTATCACACCCTTTCGCGGACTCGGAATGGTATTCCCCCGTTGAGATAACTGCGCTATTTGTTATACCAAGCGGCTTCCTCCAACTTAGATGTCCGCATAGACTTTTATATGACTTTTTAGTCTTATTGACTATCGTCCCAATTGTCTCATCAGTCATGACGTGATCAGGTTCATGCCAGGCTACCTATTGCCAATCGAAGGTCTGCGCCCCACGTGTCAGCGTCTTCATGGGCTCCGACTTATCTATGTCTTCCATTCTGCGCGTGCTTTTCCCCTTGGTCCGCCGGCCTCCGTAGAGGCGTCCTATTGCTAGAACCAACTAACCTACAGCTGATCTGGGGAGAGTATGGGTGGATTCTGTATACCCCTAATAGCTTCCACTACCGGGATAACCTCTTACAGTATTTCACCGAAAACCTCCCGTCACCTTTCGGCCCGTAGTTAGGATCCCTAACCTTGCAGCCTACTTTCTCAATACGCCTCCCCCGGATTTCCTCTGTTCCCCTTACCAGATGTCCCCGAAGGTCCCCTCTCATATATCCTGCGAACAGCATCCGGTCGGACAGACGGCGGCAACGTATATGGTGTTATGAAGGCGGCTTCATTGATGTGACATTTTAGTGATAGGACACAACTCTCCAAATCTCGCTAATGGCGCGCTGGCCCCTTAAGGGGGCCGGAGGCGGGTGTTGGCTCCGGTAAATTGAGGGTGTGTGCGCAGTTACCCTACCGTGGGTCTGTGCACTTGTCTCAGATTTCCATATGCCTAACAAGCATCTCCGCTTTCAGCACTTTGTATAACTTGCATAACAGTGTCAGTTTCAGCGCACTGTAATTCGGCGTCTTGTCATAATCTTGGGTGCATGCTTTTGAAGAACTGCTGAATGAAAGCATAATCACTTATAGGATTGGCAGGTAGGGATGATCGTAACATCCGCAAATCTGTTGCTATAGTCGATATTCTTTGTATCTTGCCATTATAAACTTTACTGATTTCATGCAATTTGTGGTAGGTATCATCTTTGTGTTTTGGAGATTGGAATCATTCTCCCAGGTATCCAACAAGGTCTTCTCTTGTCCTGTCTTCACTGCAATACTCAGCTACTTGGCAAGCTGCTTTTTGAGCTAGTCCTTCACAATTGAGCATCCAATTGTGTCCTCCTCCATCCTGGCTAGTCTGTAGTCCATTCAGTCGTAGATATAACGGCATGGAGTTATACCAACTATCATATGTGTCTGGTCTCAGGTCATCTCCTTCATCAGTGAAATTACTATGTGAAGGTACTATGATACTGAGTTTCGCTGAAACAACTGGGTTAGGCCTGGGTGTCGGTTGTCTTGGGACCTCAGGTACTGGGGCTCCGGACCATGAGGGTCCTGCTTCGGAAGCCATACTGTCTGATCCTTTATCGCTATCATAGATATCTGGATCATAGCTTAGTGGTGCTGGAGGTACCTGTGTACCTGTAGGCTTTCTCGAGGATTCTGGGTACCGTCCAGGGGTAGCGCCTGGCGGTTCCAGCGGTTGTTGTAATGATTCTCCCACTGACTGTGCAGTGGCGTCTCTAGCTAACTGATAAGCAGCTGTATCACTTGCCGCTTGCTCTTTTGCTGGAGTCTTCATGAACTATCCTTTTGAATCCCTGGTGCACTGCTGGGAACCTTTCTCAGGGGCCAAGCTCTTTCTTAGTCCTCTAATGCCATCGATCTTGATAACTTGCTGCAGTTAAAAAAATGTAACTGCCTCTCGCGAGATGCGGCAATCGCAGGGATAACAGACTTTGTTCTCTACCAAGGTAGCAACTAGCGAATTAATATCTGCAGGCTTTACCCAAGGTTGTTGAACCGACTTCTTTCTTTATCGCAACTACTGAAGTCCCCATGATATTTGGTAGGTCTTCAAACGAAAGATTCTTGAAGCGCATTGAAGACAGTTACTGTTTAACCAAGTATATCGAAAACTCTGCCTACCGAAGTCTGCCTCATCTAAGGTGAAGAATAGCAGTTTATAAATATACTTTCTTAGGCTACCGGATGCCTTGTTCTCATAACATATAAGACTCCAAAATGGTAGCCTTGAAAGCAAACAGAAAACATATAAACTATCCAACCGATACTGTAAACCAAACATAAAACATATAAAGTATCAAACCCTATACTCTCACGCTAGAGGCACACCTTATTTCCTGAAACAATTTCAAAACACAATCAGTATCATCTGATACCTAAAATCCTAGACTAGTAACCTGTTCCAGTTATACTAAGCATGCTATGTAACCTGATGGTCACTTCCTCATGCTCCCATTGTCACTTATCATAGGAGACAATCTTTTCTGCTACTTCCTACAGCATTTCCTGTTCGATATCTTTGACCTCTTGTTCCACGCCTGCCAGCTGCTTTCATAGGAAACAGATATTATTGTCATGAACATCCTGTTCCTCAGCTATCTGTTCTCGTACCTGAAGTAATATCAAGGTACTTTCTCCTGTGGCCCCCTTCAAATATCTGATGGCGATATTGGATTGTTCCTGAGATATGTCAATGTCTCGCCCGATATTCCCCAAGGTTATTCCTAGATGACTAGCTTACCTATCTAGATTTCCTGCATGGTCTTTGTGCTTCGCTATTGCACACCGTGATATCCGGTGTGTACTGGCCACACTGGAAGATCTGTGAGACATGGGGATAACTCCTCTTCGTAATTGTGGATCGGTTGGGGTTGCAGCAGATGGACTTCAGATTACCATGTCATCTGTTCCGGTTGTATCTGAATGGGTGTCAAGAAATTGATGTGCCATTATCCTCTTCTTCTGATCTCGTGGTATTTCAGCCATCATACGACTTTCGTAATATGCTAATTGTTCTAATAGTCCCAGATGTGTGATTACTGGTACGTTGCACCAGGGTTGTCGATATCCTTTAAAGGGTTCAAGCAATTGTATAAATAGTATCCAATGTCTGAGATGCTCCAGAGGTAGCGGTAAAAAAGGGTTGGGTAGGTCCGACTCTTGACTTAAGACCTGAATTTTCGCTTTTTCAAGTTTTAGAATGTACTTGTAGTACCGATATGCAGTTTTCAATTGATCTCCATTGGGATCTCACGAGGTACTCTGAACTGTGAGGGTTCTGAGGACAGCATATGAAGTGAACTCATAGTTCGTATACTGAGCCTTGGTAACAGGAGAACTATCAATATACTGATGGGCGGATACTGATCTATAGTAAAACAGAGGGACGTAAGCCAAAAATCTTCGATCAGAGAATCTGCCGAGGAAGGCGCATCTCGATGAAATAGGTAAAGTAAAGATTTAAAGTGTGTAACAAGATTTATATTGAGCAGATCTCTTTTCTGTTACTTCATGATATCTGTAAAGTTGTGGAGGTACTTTGATATTTATATCCCGCATCTGAGTATTCACGGACTACTTTTAACTACTATGCCTCCTAAGTATCACTCTGGTTTTAATATGCAAACGTCAATAATCTTATAAGTGGGAATACTCTATGACCCTGAAACTTCTCACACCCTTGCACAGTTACTGAAAAGTATTCCTCAGTTGAGATGACTGCACGATTTGTTATCCCAAATAGTGGCCCTCAACATAGTTGTCTGCATGGACTATTATATTACTTTAGTCTTGTTGACTATCATCCTAGTAGTCTTTTCAGTCAGGAAGTGATTAATTTCATGCCTGGACACATAGTGCTAATAGGAAATCAAGCCCAGCGTGTCAGTGTCTTAAGAGTCTTCGACTTATCTCGGTCTTCCTTTCCGAGCATGCTTCCCCTTGGTCCACTGGCCTCCATAGAGCGGTCCTATTGCTCGGACCAACCAACCTACAGCTGATGTCAGAAGAGTATGGGTAGAGTTGGTATATCCTTAACGGCCTCTGCCATTCGGACATCCTGTTGGAGTACTTCACCGAAAATGTCCTACCACCTTTGGCCCATAATTAGGAAGCATAACTTTGAAGCCTATGATCTCTATGCACCTCAAAAAGGTTTCCTCTATTCCACTTCCCAGATGTCGCCAAAGGTGACCCTCCCATATCACTTGCAAATAGCATGTGGTCGAACGGATGGCAGCAATGTACATGGTGTTATAAAGTGGACTTCATGGATGTGATATTTTAATTATGGGACACAACTCTCGCAATCTGGCTAATGCTGTACGGGCCCCATAAGGGCTCTGGAGAAGGGTATTTGCCTACGGTAAATCCAAGGTCTGTGCGTAGTTATCCTACAATCAGGTCATTACATTTTGTCTCTGATATTTATATGCCTAACATATGTTGAATATGTTCTTCCTCGTTCTCACTGTAGATTAGGATATTGTCCAAATATGCTGTACAAAATCAATCGAGGTAGCATGTCAGAAGTTTGTTGATGTAGGCCCAGAATATGGCTAGTATATTGCTGAGTCTGAAAGGCATCACTATTGATTCGTACAGGCCATATTGTGTGCAAAAGCTGGTCTTCCATTCTTCACTGTGTTTCATCGTAATCAGGTTGTAAGCTCTGCAAATGTCCAGCTTGGTATATATCTTGGCCTTGGCTATCTGCATAAAGGTCTTAGTCAGGAGTAGAAGGCGGTATTTATCTTTGATAGTTCCTTTATTCAGGCTCCTATAATCAACAAATAGATGTAGCAATGTGTCTTTCTTTTTCACGAACCTGTTGGGTGAAGTTGCAGATGATAAAGAGGAGTGTATAATGCCTTTATCAAGGTTTTCGTTAAGCCATCCTTTCATAGCTTCAATCTCCAGTCGGGACAGATTGTATAGCAGTCCAAATAGGAGTATAAAACCTGGCCATAGTCCTATCTGGTGGTCTTCCGGTCTGTGTGGGGTGTGATGGTCTTGTTCCTTCCTAGGAATACTTACATGAAATCGTGGTATTATACAGGAACTGTGTTTTTGACTTCTTCTTCCTGAACTTGGTGTCCCAAGGCATGTTGTATGGTGTAGGCCTCAAGGAAGGGTGGTATCTCTTCTTCTACTACTTGTAAGATTGTAACATCTGGGATGCAGTTGTGTAGGCAGTAATCAGACTTGAGCAGAATGATATTACTGGTGAAGCGAATCATGATATTATGTTGTTTCAACAAGAGTATCCCGCGAGTATGAGGGTACTCTCTGAGTTTGGTGATGAAAGCTGGTAGTATATTAAGGTGGTTGTTGATCTTAAAGTCTATATGGGTCAGGTAGGTTATGGTACTAGAGATGATTGGTTGACCTTCTAATACCGTGAGTGGGGTGGGCTCTTTGAGTTTGTATAGGGAGAGATGGTGGCGGTATGCGAAGTCTTTGTCCATGAAGGCATAGCCAATTGCTCCTGCGCCAATGAGGGCATGGGATCGAATCACGGTTTGGTAGTCTGTGATATGACAACTGATTACTAACTAATTGTTCACAACCCCATTTTCTATTTGATCAAGAGTGAAACTAGATACAGAGAGACAAGGAAAAGACTCCATATATCTGATATCGGTAGAGAGATCCAAAGATGGGACACCTAGTTTTCCTACTTGTTGTACTCCAGGCAGGTGGCCTCTCGGACCATTCAGGTCAGTGCAAAGTAGGTATTTGCCTTGGCCTCCTGTAGGGGTTTCATTTTGTTGGAGTAGTTCCTGGGCATGTGTCGATGGCTACTACAATACAAACAGAGGCGCCTTCACATCCTCTCTAGTTTTGGGGCATCGGTGAGTTGACATTGCCCATTGGACAAATCCATTGGTGCAGGAGCCGTTACAGTAGCGGTAGTGGTTAGGGAGTTCATTGGCCGGTTAGTTATAGTTGTGGTCTTCCTGTACTTGGAAGAACCCTTCCGCTCGGCCGCCCATGATCGTATGTTGTTGTCCAATTTCTTCAAAAGGTTGATATGCTTGGTAAGAGGGTTCAGGTGGTCTGGAAGGGTTATAAGAGCATCTTTCAGCTCACTGCTCAGGCTCTTGTAGATGGCGGTACATTGGACCGCATCATTCCGTTCCGTATCGGCTGCCACACATTGAAAATCGGTGTGATATTCCACGAAGGGGCGGTTCTTTTGTGGTCTGGTTTGGATCGCCCTTTCCGCAGTCGCTATGTTGATTGCGTCGCTATATGCTTGCTCTAAGTCAGTTAACAATGCCTCAAAATTGGGGTCGGCAATTCCTTCTGCCATTATCTTGGGCATGACCTGGAAGTCGTGTTGTGCATTTAGAAATCTGAGACAATAAGTGCACAGCTCTCATGTTAGGGTAACTGCGCACAGACCCTCGATTTAGAAAAGCCAACACTTCCCGCTAGCCCCCTTATGGGGCCTGCATATCATTAGCGAGATTTCGAGTGTTGCGTCATATAACTAAAATATCACATTAATGAAGCCTGCTTGATAACATCATATACATTGCCGCTGTCTGTCCGTCCACATGCTCTCTGCAGGATGCATGAGAGGGTACCTTTGGCGAAATATGAGAAGTGGAATGGAGGAAATCCGTTGGAGCGGCATTCAGATTGTAGGCTTCTACATTAGGCTTCCTAATTACAGACCGTAGGTGACCGGACATTTTTGGCAAAGTACTGCAACAGGATGTCACTGTGGCAGAGGTTATTAACATTATACCAAATCTACCCACACCATTTTGAACTTAGCTGTAGGTTAGTTGGTCCTAGTAATAGGACCCCTCCACGGAGGCTGGTGGACCAAGGGGAAACGTGCACAGAAAGGAGGACCTGGATAAGTCGGAGACTCTTAAGACGTTGACACGTCGGGCTTGGACTTGCGATTGGTACTAGGTAACCTGGCATGAAACTGATCACTTCATGACTGAAGAGATTACTAGAATGGTAGTCAGAAACACTTGAGTAATAGAATAGTCCATGCCGACAACTAAGTTGAGGGCTGCTGTTCAGGATAACAAATAGTGCAGTCATCTCAACACAGTAATAGTATTATGGAACCATGAAAGGGTGCGCGAAGTTTCTGGATCAAACGGTATTTGCACTTATAACATTCTGGACATTTGTACATCAAAATCAGAGGGGTACTTCGAAGGCATAGTAGTTAGAAGTAGTCTGCGAATACTCCGAGGTGGAGTATAAATATCGAAGTGCCTACTGAGTTTTACAGACATCATCAGGCAACAGTGAAGAGATCTTATCAATATCAAATTGTTTGCACTTTAAATCTTTACCTTACGTATTTATCACGGGGAGCCTTTCTTGACAGATTCTCCGATCAAACATTTGGCCTATGATTCTCTGATATACTAGAGCCTAGCATCTGCCTAACAAGTCAGTACTGTCACATAATAGACGAACTGTATATATAGTATGATGTTGTTCATCAGTGAACTTGTATGCATCACCCCGCAGCTTGGTTTGTATCTGGGTGGTAAAAACGCGTTATCAGTCTTGGATGTGGTCGAACCTTTCTGTATTAAGGATGACCACTTTCTTTGTTCTGGGAGATCCCTTGCCTCCATATACAGGTAATACTGCCATTGCCATATTGAGGGTCACGATGGTGGTGTTAGCGCCAGCCAGGTCCTGTTCTGTCATGCCGAGACCTATTTCTAGACCTTGTCCTTCCAAGTGCACTGCTTACAGTTCTTCTTGCAGTTGTATGTCGGCTTGGGGTCTTTCAGGTAAGACAGAGGTTGGATGCCATGGTAGTACAGCGGGTGAGTTGACTTCCTGTAGCAGTATATTGTGGAGTCTTACCAAGTGTTCGAGTGTTTGCTAATCATCTACGGCGTGACTATTGTCATTGGTTAGACCTACAAACTGTGTCATCAAGGCAAAGGTTTCCACGGGAATATCCAGGAGGCGTGACATAGTGTGGTGTAGGTTGGGTCCTTGTAAGACACAACTCTGTATAACAGGAATTGACAATGGTTCAGGTAGCTCACGGTACACCATTGTCTAAGCGATTGGTCAAGGGGCAAATAAGAGGATCGGGGATACTAGTGCGGTGGTACTTGTCCAGGTTCGGAGGTTCCAGATCAGAGTTCATTGGTTCAGGCCTTGGCATCAAGGAAGATGTTTATTTCTTAGGTACAGGCAAAGAGAGGTAGATAACAGGTTACATAACGAAATATAAACTAAGAAGGGCACACCCTCTTCCTACCTCAAAGGAAATTCCCTCTTATTACTAATCCCCCAGTTCTGGTGCATTCCGGCATCTTCTCCTCGCTTCCATGTCCTTCCATCACATTCCACCTATCCGAGGTTCCCCTTTGTTCTGCCGGTTTCTATCAACTTCTATGTAGTTCCATCCCCTTCCATCCGGTGTAACCTGCGGGTGGCGCCGCCATGATACTCTCGGCGCAGTGCGGAAGTAGTACTTCCCCTCTATCAAGGACATGAGGGATTCCAATGTGTGTGGCATAGTTTATGGGTTTATCACCATGGGTGATAGTTGGCGAATGGTCTCCTTTGATGGAGAATTTAAGATCAGTGAGAAGATTGCGTTGTTATTTAATACAATGGCTCTGGACAAGGAGCAGTAGATGGAAAACTATTTCATCTTAGTTGATTGTTTTAACATTGCTTTAAGCACTGGATCAAACAACCTAGATGCAGTTGTTTGACATGTTCATTTACTTTCTCCCTTTTCTTTTCTCCTTTATTTCTCACTCTCCTTTCTTTCTCACTCTCCTTTCTTTCTCACTCTCCTTTTAGTCAATCGTTAGTCTAGTTATTATTAATCTCTCCCTTACCATTCCTAAAATTAATCTCCACGCACTAATTTCTTCCTTTTTTCTAATATTCCACTTCGTATTACCCTCCCCCCTCCAAGTAGAGTCGCATCTCGCAATCGTGGAAGGTGCTGGACCGGATACCCGGCTAAACCAGAAAAAATCTGAGGCAACTCTGGATTTTCATCCAATTCATCCGGCTGAGCTGGAAACAAGCAAGTTCTGGATTCATATAATTTCTAGAGGGATACACATGGGGCGGCATTCCTTCTGGCAGTGGGCAGTAGATGTGCCGGCGCATGATGCCAGTTAGGTGTTATTAGGATTGAAGTTTGTAGATAGCGGATACCAATGTTATAACCAGCAGGGCTTGCAGTTGCATGGAATAAAGGGATGCTTGTTGACCTTTCGATTTAGCCTTGTATTTTGGTCACATGACGTAACTCGGAGGTACTATCGCTAAGAGGATAGAATAAGGTGTGAGTCAGAATTTCTCACAAAGTAACTCTCACCAGTTACCGGCAGTCATTTCACACAAATGAAGGGCAATGATTTGAGTACCTTGGTGAAAAAGATAATACCCACCGTAAATACCGGTATAGAAATGTGGTTTTGTGGTCTAGTTGGTTCTACACCACAATTTCTGGTTGAAAAATATTGACTTTTCACCTTCTAAACCCAACTTTGCTACTTTTCACGGGGGCCGAGCTACACACTCCTATCTGAGAACTGTTGCTCTACTGCTTCTCTATTTCAGTACCCTGTTGATGTTGCATTGACAGCGTGCTTATCTTCATATCAAGAATGATATCTATTACTTTGCTATTGGCCAAGCTTGAGATGTTGACATTATTCTTTTTCCCATAATCATTGAGGATAAGGTTTCCAAGCTTTGTTTCGATCTTAAACAAGGATTTTTCCACATGCAAACATGTTTTGTAGCTTTTCTTTTTGCAACACAAGTCCAGCTACATCCTGAATAGGCAATAAACCAAGACTTTTGATGGCAGATAGCTAGATTTATCCCTGAATCCAAGTACCTGTTAAATTGGTTGAGGAGCATTGGATCAATCGAGGGGAGGAAATATTTTCAATACCAGCCAATTCTGACCTACTGTACCCCTCACTCTAACGACTATGCATATTGCTTAAAAAAAGGCATTTGTCATACAGTTCTCCAGCCACATCATTTCTAAATTCCTCCACTTCTGCATGCATAGCATTTTTGGTCCATTGGACAAGCTTGTGGAAATCCGCCTCTGTATCCCATCTCTGACTATTCGCGACTACAGTTGTACGCTTGTACATTGCATACACAAGATGGTTGTGTTCTAAAGGGATGTGTTAGAAAAAGACATGGGTAGAGAACCGAGAAGTGTAGCCAGGAGCTCTCCTGCCTCCCACCAGTGCAGACCATATAAAGCAGTAAAAGTGTCACCAAAGCAAATTTCATCCTCTGTCTCCTCTACACACCCGGCGATTGAAATCAACCCTCAACGCTAGGTACTCACGAACCATCCTCCCCCCCTCTCCTCCCACGATGGCTTCGGCCTAGGAGTGACGGCCATTTCCCTCCCCCTTACTGCCGTCTTCTGCTCCCTTACGCATTGAGGCTTTCCTTCCCTTGAGTTCCGGTACCGCTTCTCTGCTGCCCGTTCTCGCCCCCTTCCTTGCTTAGCGAGGACCCTCCACACGGTCGGCGACCGCTCGCTTCCCATGCTTTAGACGGCTGGGAACACGGTTTGCGGTATGCGAGGACTTTTCAACAGGCCCACGGGTCGATCTCGCTCCTCCCCACGGTCGGCTTAAGCGGTGGTATCCCATCCACTAAGTGACGCTATCTCTATGAGAAAAAGGGACTACATGAGAGACGCGGTAAAACGCTTGCCTTCCTCTATGGGGACCGCCTAGTCAGACACGAACACGATTACCGAGAGTTGACACGGTTGCGTTCGGTTTCCCTCCTGTTCTGTCGGTTGGATCGGCTTGCCCCCTACTGCTACACCCTCCCTCAGCTTGCACCCTACTGCACCACCCTCTCCTGCCTCCCCCCCACAGGCGGCCCATTTTCTCGGTTACGTCGCATTCCGGGATGACTTCTACGGTTTTCTTCTGCTGCCAGCGCGTATACCTGGCATGGTTGTTGTCTGATCCCCGTTGCGATTTTTGCGCTTGCTTTTTTCTGAGATGTTCTGGGCGGTTACCTTCCTATGTTTTCCTGCTTTCTTCTTAGTTAGGCTTCCCCTATTCTCTGAGTCCGCTTGCAAGGTAGGGACGGGTTTTTCTTTGAGGCGAGATGTGCAGTTAGGCCCATGCCAGAGGGTCCTGGGGATACGGTCGGCCCAGTCGGAAGGAGGAATGGGGATTGTTTATGCCATAGCTAGCGCTGCATGCAAGTTCTTGTACCCTAAATAACAACGAATACATGAAGAAAAAAAATAAAAATAACCAAAAAAAGTCACTAAAGCAAATTAATTTATTCCTGAATAAGGAGACATCAGTGCACACATCCCTAGTGTGTACCCTCTTATTTACTGAGACAATAGTCAGATGATCCCCCATTGCTGGACCCCGCTTTTCCTGCCGCAATGTGGCAAAGAATCGTTTCCGAATATCTACCGCTGTGCCTTTTACCAGACGCAAGATGGCCACCTCCCCACTCAGTACTTCTGTCTTCTTGTAGACCTCTTGTAACCCACGGTATTGCTCTTCAGTCTTCTTCTATAACACATCGATTTCAGTGGCCATTGTTTGTAGGGACTCAAGCAGTGAGCAGCCAGGTTCATTTGTATACACAGTCTTCGGCTTTGCATATGTTCTATCGTTGACTGGAGATATCGATCGAGCAGCAGTAGTTAAACTAGCCATCACTGCCTCCAACTCTTTGCTGTGATCAACATTGCTGTTGACATCACAGTAGATGAGTCCTGACACCATCTAGTCAATTGATACCAAGTTAGTAAACAAAGATAAACAAGAAAAAGATTAGGTAGTATTCTGCAGCTTAGCTTGAGGGGACCCTGGAAAGTAGTAACATATCCTACAGTGAGCCAAAATACACCGCGGTACGAAATAACCGGTTACCTGTCCACCCGAGAGAATATAATTCGGTTTCTCAACATCTCGGTACCCTCTCAGGAATGGGTTACCCTACTGGTTGTTTCCTGTCACCTTATGTTTTAACTCACCTTGGCATACCCTACTGGTAATCCAAGTCCTCAGTGGTCAAATGGGGAAGGGCAGTGTGCTCCGTGGTGCTCTCAGGAGGATAAAGACTTTTAGAGGGACCGACAAGGTTTGATAAAAAAGATAGAGGGGTAATAGCAAGAGTTTTGAAACTCATTCAAGTCTTCTTAGATAAGAGATGCTGGATAAGGAAGTGTGAGGAAAAAGGAGGAGAGAATGGCGACTTTGATTCCCAGGGAGCTGAAAGGGATGCTGACTAAGTGACATCAGGGTAATAACATACGTACAGTACTAGTACTGTATGGTACACTCTTGCGTCTTTGCCAAGAATACCTCTCTTTATCTAATGCTAGTCAAGAATACCTCCGTGCACTTTCCTTGTGGCAACTACTTCACCCATGAAGCATTTGCAATACATGGCAGAACTCCGCAGATAGCCATTGCTTCTCCAGGATTACTGTTAGGTTTCATCACGCCCTCCGCCCAATTAAGAGGGGTAATGGATATACTCATCATTTTTCAATCCTGTCTCTACATGTCCCAGCTTCTAGGATGCGATAAGTAAAAACGCCAATATATTCCCTGATTCTCTGTTCTGGGAAAGAGCAATTGAATCTAAAATTCAGACCGCAGATAGCGGGTAAATCCTTTTACAGTACCAGTATCTTCATTCCTGCGCAGTGCGACGCCATCGATGCCGAGACTAAGAGCATTATTCAGGGACTTTCGGCCATCATTTCTCGGCTAGAAAGCACCGAGAAAGTCTGAGTACGAACGGAAGAAGCGCTGCTCCAGAAGTGGCACACTTCAGGGTTCTGCAGTATCTTTCATGACGAGAGGGGGGAAGGGGAAGGGAGGAAGATAAACTTAGAACACTCATCGTTCACAGAGAAGGGGTACTATGGCTACTAAAATCATGATTAGCAAAGGCCAGTGGGTTGCAGAGAGGACTGCAGGAAATTCGGCTTCAGCAACAGATTGAAAAGAGGGAAGAGTATCCTGTACAAAGCTCTGTACGGTTTTCTACCGCCGAATCATACGGGCCGACCTGTAGCCAGCCCTCCTGTGTCCACCCCTCCGGCGGGCGGAGTGTCTTCTTAGAAGCCGAGAAGCAGAAGAATATAAAGTCTCCTTACTGAAGAACAGCTTCAACTTTTTGAGCAAGAGAATAGAGGCTTGGTGAAGCATTATGATGATACTCTGGATCGAGTCAGGTAAGAACTTGTTAACACCCTTTCTTTGTCCCACATAGAGTTGATCACCTCCTCTCAGGTTGGACCGGAAATTTCTCGTTGAGATATCTTCCATGCAAACCCAGCTAGCGAGAAACCTTGCTACCCAGAATGCATACATCGACAATCTCATTGCTGATTCAATATCGATTGTCGAGAATGTTCAGAGGGAACAAAGAGCTGAAGAAGGCGGGAGAAAATATCTCGACAATTCGGCGTTCTGGGGTACTGCAGCGTTTTCCGAGGTCTTCGTTTGGGACTGGTTCATATAGTTTCTATGATAGTTCCCTTCCCTCGCCCTTGAGACACTCACGACACATCTTCCTCAAGTCTTGAGGAGCCACAGACTCACAGCATCATTCTACAAGTACTGTACAGTCCGTACGCTGCAAGCCCTGAACGAGACTCATAGCTGTTTTCAATCTATTACACACTCCTACTAAGCTAACAAATGGATGGATAACAAGACCCCAAGATTGTAGAGGATATTGAGCATGATATTTTATTATTGTAGGACAAATAGCTTAGCAAACCCCGCACATAAAAACGCACCCAACTACGTTAACTTTAAATAGTATCAGCAATCAAACATGCCTTGGAACGAAAAGCCAAAGCTGCAACATTTGAATACAGAAGAAAAGGTTCAAGCACAGTTGGTAACTACAAGCAAGTAAACATTCGATCTGCGACACCAGCCCCCAGATCGCCCCGCATATCCCTTAATCCCACAACAAACCCCGTCCTACCCTCCCCTACTTCTCGTCGAAAACCACCCCCTTATAACACACCAACCCCTCGATACCTTCCAGAATATCCATTCCCGCCTCATGCAGCAACTCCTTCGCCGGTGTCCTCGCATACACCTCATCAGAGCACCATATCCTCACCGCCTCCTTCATGGTCGAAACATCTATAATCCTGTGATGTAGGTGATCTACAGAGGGGTAATAGCATGCCAGGAAAACACGGTCATGATGCACTGAATTCCGGGTAAGAAAGGCGACGCCTCTGCCTGAGACCCATTTCTTAACGTATGCGAGTCCTTCTGTGGCTTAGGCGATGGTTATGGTTGATTCTAGGACGTGGGCTATGAGGCTAGTCTATCGTGAGTAGCAAACAAGCAAACCCAATCAAAAATAAAAAAATAAAAAATAAAAAAAGGGTAAAAAATTAGCATAAAAGGAGGTTGGGGAAAAAAAAAAGAAATCGTATTAAAACCTCTATGGGTTTGGTGCTTTCCTCTATTAAAAAAAACGTTTTTCTCAATCATGGCATCCTCATTGTGCAAGCCTTAATTGAAACTTTCACAAATTAGTTACGTACTCTATTAAGGATAGGGAGTAGCTCTCTTACTTTCATGCCCCCTTAACAACCCCTGGACTGCCTACACTTTCCGAAGTTCACAAGCTCTCTTACTTCATGCCCCCTTAACAACCCCCGGACTGCCTACACTTATCGAGGTTCGCAAGCCATTCACGCATAGGTTCCTTATTTCTGTCAATGGCACTCATGACGTTAAGGCCACTAACAATGATGGTTCCCTTGAGATTTTGATGGACCCCCTCGATATGTTGACGGACGCCATATATCTCATCCATCAGCTCTTTTTTGAGACCAGCATTTCCGTGTTTGGTTGCCCAAACAACAGTTGCTGAAGGGATGATCGCTGTTAGGAGGCCCAGTGCGTAAAGGTTAGCAAACTCTGTAACGAAAGTGTTAATAAACATCTATCATCAGAGGGAAAATAGGTGGTAATACTAGAAAATCTGGAACTCACGGTGGATTAGAGAATTGATAAAGTGAAAGTGGGTAGTTGAAGTGAGGTCGAATGACTTGTGATGGCTGAGGTGCAGTCGAATTTGTGGTGATTAAAGTGTGGTGGTTGGTGGTGGAGGGATTTCGTCTCGCTCCAGAGCAACTCCTCGCTCTTATTCAAAAAACTTTGGAGTAGGCTTAGCCACATATTGTTATTCCTTGGCAATACGTCATTCAATCAAGCCGGGCTTGAAGAATTTGGGAACACTCCTCCACTAGTGGTATTCAAAGTTTGAGGAGTTTGTGAGTAGGAATGAGTTGGTACTAAAACGTGCATTAGTTTACTTGAAGGGATCAACCTATAGTATTGTCAAGCACCTAGTATCATAGTTGAGTACCCTCAAATTCAAAAAAAAAAAATTAGTTTCAACTAAGCATAGATTGAGGTTGTCACATGTGAAATGAAAATTTTTTTCCAACGGCATCAGCAGAATAGCAGAGATTGAGGATAACTTCAACCACAGCATTGATGGATAGCAAAAATGCCCTGAGATTATTCTGAACGCTCAATTTGGATTAAGGATGAGAAGGAGAAGATAATCCAATGGCGCGAGGATCCTGAAAATCTGGAAAAGATCAAAAAAGGATCCGGAATCACAAAGAACGTGGTCGTTACAGAAATTGCAGCCCTTATTCCAACCAAAGAATTGGTCAAGGTCGGCTACAAGTATGATAATCTTCTAAAATCATACCATGCTGCAGTAAGGTTGAATGGTCAAACAGGATGGAGGCTCTCACAGTAAGATTTAAATGAAGGAAAAAAGAGTTTACGAGGTAGTATTCATATCATTATTTTGTTTATTTTTTATATTTTTTCAATTAAAAATTATTTATTTAAATTATCAATATATATAAAATACTGATGTATATTCTATACTAATCATTTGAGTAATGAAAAAATAGATAAGTTGCTATCATGATGTTCTTATTTTTTCCGGCTAGAATCAATATTTGGAGATCATCCAAGTATATGTCCACCGATACTCTATGACTCTGGCCAAACAACCAGCAGGTCGGAGGCAGTTATCAAACACCTCATTATAGCAATGTCAGTTGGTACACAATCTGCAAGGGAGGACGATGGGTTGGAGATACTTCGAGAGGTTTGAAGTTCAGAAATGATTGAGATAGAGGAAGAGAATACAATGGAAGTTGATGATAGGGAAAGGATAGAAATGGGTGAAGAGATGGAGATTGGAGAATTGATGGAAGTTGGAAGTGGGGATAGGGAGGGAGATAGAGGCCCAGGAGGCGGCAGCAGCAATAGTGGTATAGGAGTACTTGGAGCAAATAGGAGGCACAGTACTAGAGAAGTGATGACAAAAGCAGCAGTGATCGGCCAGGACTACAAACAAATTATCGGCGAGGAAGAAAGTAGAGATGAGGAGGTTATTCTACTTGAGAAGCAAAGGGATCGGGAGTCTACAAGGCCGAACATTCAAAGTCCTACTCCATGATCTACAATTCTTGGACCAAAAAAGTGCAAATTCCCAGAGGTGCTAAAGGATGAAGAGGATGGAGATGGAAGGTCAACGACTACTATACTAAGAAGAAAGAAAATGGCATCAGATGCTTTAGTTGATGCTGTTGGTATACTAGCGTCAGCAAAAAGAGATGGAGAGGAAAAGAAATTCGAATTTCTCAATCGACACCTCATAGATCAAGCCGAACTACGCCAACAGGAGATTGAGCTCGAATGGGCAAAACTTGAACTGGAGAAAGAAAAAGCACATACTGACCAACGCCAAACTGACCTGATAATCCAACAACAACAATTCAGGTTCCAGCAGAAGGAGGGAGGAAGTAGGCAGAAGTTAACAGAGAATTGGCAGGAGACAGATGCAGAGCCTTTGGACTTCTAGTAATTATGACTATTTGAGTATTGTTATGGGAAAAAGAGTACAATCGCTTTTTAGGTGTTTTGAGTTATACTCACTTTTAGTTGGCATGGCAACCAAAGCCTTCTTGAGAAAAAGGAAAAAATGTGTTTAGACAAAGAAATTGAAACAACCCAACAACCTGTAAATTAAATAGTATAAAAATAGAAGATAGATAATACTTATTGTTGTTTCTGTAATTCTATGTAAAATATTTTAAATTATAATTTGATTAATAGATTTTAATTGAAAATTCGAAATTAATAAACATTGAAGAAAGTTATAATAGCTGAGTAAGCGGAATTAATAGAATTATTAACTTTGATCTACTGCTTTATGCTTATTTTTAGTACTACGAGAACGGCCATGTCCCAGTTTGGCTGGAGGTATAATTAGTAATTCTTGTACCTAGCTACTTTCTCCTTGATCTAAATTTTTAGTTAGTCCTTGTTTTGCATCTTTCGCATTTACAGCTCTTGTATTTTTCTTCTCATGAACATCTGAAACCAGTGCTTCAGCAGGCTTAGAGTAACACCAAGAATCTTGATATTGGAGAGGAACATAAGAGGAATATTTGCTCCAGAGATCATGCCGCTTCTCCAGGTTCAAGCCAGTATCCATGAGCCCACATGGTTTAATACTTAGGAAGTTAGGCCGCAGAAAATCTTTTTTCCTTAGATCAATCTTTATCCCCTGATCCTGTGGCAGTCTTTTGACTTCTACAATACCTGGAGTTACAGCAGCAAAGCGGAAAAAGAGATAACTTTGAATTCCTTTTAATGCTTTTAAGTGTGAGTTCAAGGATGTCTCCCAATCTCGAAACATTGGACTAGCAGGATCATCAAAGAATCGAACTGCTTTGATCTTGCCTGCTTTATCAGTAGTATTAACAAGTGCGGCATACATCTCTGGAGTCCATACCCCATTTCGATTGGCTTTTTGCTTCACAGTTCCAAATCCTCTGTCTACACTATTTTCTGTACGACCATTTATTTGAAAGCCTAAGACAATTTCTTCTATATCCTGTGCTGCTACAAGCCAAGACAGATACCATAATATTGTTTTATTCTTATTCTGGCCTCCACAGTTATCTGGGCAGAGAGTAATCTTTGGTGTAAGCTTGTAAATAGAAGTTAAAAAACAATGGAAAATTGATACAACTTGATTAGCTCCTTTGCCCTGCTGTGCCTCTGTAAACATTATACGATAATGTTGATCAATGACATCATTGACAATAGCAAAAACATACAACCTGAAAGGAGACCAATAGTACCACTGCGATGGCTGATGTGGTACTTTTGGTATTTCAACAACTTGCTGAAAGTCAAAGGAAAACGTACTTGTCTCAAATTCAAAGACCTTGGCCTGTTTAATGTCAGACTCATATGCAGTACAATGTGCTTTTTTTTTTTTTTTTTTTTTTTTTTAAGAAGAAGACATCATACATATTCACTCCTGACTGGAGTTCTTAAGTCTTCTGCTCTTTCAATCCTGCTATACCACTGCTCGTAAGACTATCTGTAGTTCCATGAGCTCACTCCACAGATGGCTTTTTTTTCTTTTTTTTGTCTACAATTTTATTCTGTGTTTAAGGTACACCATCTACATAAAGCGCTAGCTATGGTCGATGCAAGAAACCTCCACCCCTACTCCAGCCCAAAGCAGCCAGAAGAAAAACCGTCAATGAAACCAAAACAGGAAGCGCACTGGCAGACAGGACCGAAACCCCCGGAACATGACACCCCCCACCGAGCCCCGCGCAGTCGAAAAAACTCCCCTGCCCCGCAACTTGTAGTATACACAACGGTAAAGACTGTGAAGAAAAGCCACCCAAGCCCATCAGAACAAAAGAAACCCCAAACCCCGACAGTAAGAAGCCCAGCCCCGCGGCGAGAACCCCCTTAGACAGCCGTATCCCCAACCATACAGCCGAAGCCCTAAGCCACCTGCGATAAATGTATCTACGGCCAAAGGGATATACCCGGCAAAGGTGGTGGGAGACCGAATGGAAAGCACAAGCGGAAGGACAGAACCCGTGGCAGGGCACAGACACCAGTGCCATCCGGACCGGGAAGCCCGGCAGAGAAGCCCGAAGGGTGACGAGGCGAGGTGGTGTAGCAGTAGGGTGCAAGCCGAGGGAGGGTGCTGCAGTAGGGTGCAAGCTGATCCGACCGTAAGATCAGGAAGGAAACCGAACACGACCGTATCAACTATCGGTAAACGTGTTCGTGTCTGCCTAGGCGGTCCTCAGAGGCAGAAGGCTAGCGTTTTACCCCGTCTCTGATGTAGTCCCTTGTTCTACGAGAGATAGTGTCACTTAGTGGATGGGATACCACCGCTTAAGCTGACCGAGAGGAGAAGCGAGATCGACCGGTGGGCCTGTTGGAAAGTTCTCGCGTACCGCAAACCGTGTTCCCCGCCGTCTGAAGAATGGGAAGCGGATGGTCGCCGACCGTGAGGAGGGGCCTCGCTAAGCGAGGAGGGAGACGAGAACGGGCAGCAGAAAAGCAGTACCGGAACTCAGAGGATGGAAAGCCCCGTCACGCAACAAGAGCGAAGAAGGGCAGTGAGGGGGGGGATGGCCATCACTCCTAGGCCGCAGCCATCGTGGGAGGAGAGGGGTGGTGGGTGGTTCGTGAAGATCAAGCCCGGAGGGTTGATTTCAATCGAGAGGAAAATGGAGGAGACTGAGGATGTGCAGTACGATATGCTTTTTCTTCTTTTTTTTTTTTGCTTTTTTTTTCTTTTTTTTTTATCTTCATGTATTCATTGATTTACGGTACAAGAACTTGCATGTAGCTCTAGCTATGGCATAAACAAAACCTTAATCTCAAAACACACGCAATAACGAAAGAAACAATCGCACCAAACTATAAAATCCTCCTAAGTGTGTCCGATAGCTGACACCAAATCCCTACGGAAGTAAAACAAAAAATAGCATAATCATGACAGAAAATAAAGTCGCCTTCCAAAGAAAAAACCATCCTAAAAGACTAACAGTGACAATCGAGGGGCCGTCTCCCTCAGGCGGCGAAACCATGAATCGGGAGTACCAAAGTTGTGTCGTCTGGTAAAGCCTCTGGGTCCCGTGCTGCCAGGGGCATACCTGGTAGGAAGCCCGTCGCCATGACGTTAATGTATCTGGTGAGGGAGTGGAGAGTGGTGGGGTCGGACCAGAGAGGGCTGTCCATTTCTACCGACGTGAGCCACGGGAGGTGGCGCTCACGAGGTACCTTGCGGGACTCGCAGGACAGGATGGTGTGGGCGAAGTCCTCCTCGTCTTCCTCGCAGAAAGGGCAGAGGGGGGAGGGGTCCTCAGTGAACCAGGAAGGGTGGGCAGTGAGATAGCTTTTACCCGCGCGCATTTGCTGTATTCTCCCCGCCATGAACCTTCCAAGCCCCATGAATGGGTGGGGCGAGAGGGACACTGGGTAGGAGTACGGCGGCGCAGGTGGGAACTGGTTGTTCCAGTCTTTGACTAATGCTGATCTGACTTTTAACTTAATCGACCTGTAGGAGAGTGTACCGTCCCTTATCGGCATCGAGGCAGGGGGGAGGAGGTCGGGGGAGGAGGTCGGGGGAGGCCACCGGCATGGGGCCGGCTGCTGTGATGAACGGGAGCATCCTGTGCACGATTGCGTCGATAGGCAGGTGTTTCCTTATTAGCGGTGAGGGGACAGGGGACCTCCACGAGAGAGGGGCATAAACCGAGGTCAACCCCCTCGTGTGGTGCCGGTGGTCATCAGAGGCCCTGAAGGGGGACGAAGCCTGGAAGGTTGGGTGAAGTCTCGCAGTTGCCGGATTGGACTCTGGGGGGAGGCAAACAAGCCTCACCGCTGCTACTCTCTGCCGGTGGCGTATCAAAAGGGGCATGGGGGGCAGGGCCGACTCGCAAGCGAGGATGCCAATAGGTGTCGAAGAGAAGCAATTTGTCACCCATCTCTGGACAGACCACCAGAAGACGGACATGCGATCGAGGAGGGTGAGGCTCGGAGAGAACAAGTCCGCCCCATATAGAAGAATTGGGGCGATCAGGGAGGAGGCCAGACGATGGCAGAGGAAAGGGGGGAGGCCTTTACCAGGCCTTGACAGTCTTTTGATCGTTGCGAATGCGCCTTGGGCAAGGCCCAACCTTCTCACGAAGTGGGATGTGGTACCCCTAGTACCCGAAGTGGAGGAGGGCTCGAACCAATACCCGAGCCAGCGAATTAGCTTGGAGGGGCGGAAGACGAGGGCTTCCAGCAGGCCCGGGATCGGGGGGGCGGGTATTTTTTGAGAGGGTGTTTCCCAGTGCATCAACTCCGTTTTCGGGATCGAGAAGGACACTCCTAGCCTGCCAGCCTTCAGCTGTAGCACCCTGGTGATGCCTTGCAGTCTCTGGATATTCCTACGGTAAGAGCCTGAGGCCAGCGTGACAGCGAAGTCGTCCACATAAGAGAGGATGAGGCCCCTGGAGACCGGGAAGTGAAGGGTTGAGACGTAAATAACAAAGAGTAGGGAGGAGATTGGCGAGCCTTGGGGGGTTCCTACCGAGACGGGAGAGAAAATCTGGGGTGCCCCCAGGAAGACCAGGTGACAGGTGCGTCCGTGGAGGAAAGACCGTATCCACGAGACAAGGTAGGGGTTGACAGCCTTGGTCGCTAGTCTGTTGCAGAGTATTGGGGCCGATACGTTGTCGAAGCCCCCTTTTATGTCCAGGAAAAGGATCGTGACCTTCAGCTTTGCGCGCATAAACAGTTGAACCTCATGAGAGAGGGTGGCCGCCGCGTCAAAGGTGCTTACACCAGGGAGGGATCCAGTTTGGTTGGGGGAGAGGAGGCCCAGGAAGCGCACCTGGGTGGAGAGACGGTTTGCCATCACCCTCTCCAGGATTTTTGAAACAGTTTCCAGGAGTACGATGATGCGGAATGAGGCGGGATTGTCATAGGTGGGCTTCCCAGGCTTATCCAGCATGATGCCGTTGGCCTTTTTCAGGTAAGGCGGGTGGTGCCCATACCTAACAAGGGGGCCCAGGACGGAGGTGATTAAGGCGGGGTTTATCAGGTGGACTTTATTCCTGACGGAGTAGGGTATCTGGTCCGGTCCTGGAGCGGAGGAGGTGGAGGACTTCCGAAGGGCCGCTGATATCTCTTCAGCCGACAGCTCCGGGAGGTCCCTAAACTCGCGAAAGATCCTGGGGGGGGGGGAGGACCCCTTCTCGGGGAAGAAGTGTCCTAAGAGTGCCTGATTTATTTCCTTCTGGGTCTCAGCCCCTGGAATCTGGGGGAACATGTCCGGCGGTTTGCCAAAGGCGAACCTTTTCGCCGTCCATAGTGTTTGGGGGTTAGCGGTTTCCAGGAAGTTTTTCCTGTAGTCGTTCTTGGCTTTTTTGATAGCCTTGAAGTACAGAAGCCGTGCCTCTTTGCATAGTTCCTTGGAAGAAGGTAGGGGGTCCTTGCGAGCTTCGCGTACGGTGGAGTGGAAGGCTTTTCTTTGTGCAGTAAGGTTCAGGGTCCACCAGGGCTTTGACCTGGAGGTGGGCCTTTGTTCCGGAGTGTGGCTCCTAAGCTGGGTCCTGACCCTATCCAGGGCCATGTCAAACCAAGCTGAGAGTGTGTGTGGAGTGGGAAGGGGTGGAGGGGGGCGGAACACGATCCGTTTTAGTCCCTCCTCAAGCGTGGGCCAGTCTGTCTTCGTCCATGACGGAGAGGGAGGAGGGGGGCGAGCCAGAGGCTCCCACAGTGTTATCAGTATCGGGACGTGGTCTGAACCCGATGGGGGAAGAGGCGTGCTCCACGTTCTGAAGTTGGGCGAGAGGGGGGCGTGCGTAAATGCTAGGTCAATTGCTGATGGGCGGAGGGTTGTGTCGAAGGGGAAGTAGGTGAGGGTGCCCGGGGTGTTCAGGAGGCAGAATCCTTCACTGGCAGCCTTTTTCGAAGAAGGGGGAGGATGCACTGAGGTCCGAAATCGAGAAAAGACGGGCCGGATCGGCCTAAGGGTGGTGGATGTTGAAGTCTCCAACAACCAGCGTCGGGGAAGGCGTAGCAGGAAAAGCAACATCAGGCGAGATTGTCCGTTTGAAGGGGGAGTTATCCCATGTGCTGTAGAGGTTCACTACGCGAAACTTGGTAACAAAGGAATCAAAAAAACCAATTGAAGAAAGGAAATCCACAGCCATCCAGTCTCTCGCACCGGAGAAGACAGGGAGAACCGAGAATTGTTGTGTGGAGGGCAAATGAAGGTAGCATGCCACTCTGGGCTTGCCACCGTTAGGGCACGGAGGAAGAAAAGGCTTGAAGCCCGCATACGCGGGTGGTTTGTTTCTGTATAGGGGGGGGTCCTGTAGCGCAACGAGGGTAGGGGGGGAATCCAAAAGAGAAAAGGAATTAAAAAGGGAGAGACACACATCCCAGCTTCCCAAGCAGTTGTGTTGTAGAATGGATATGGGTTTATGGGAGCCCGCCGCCAGCGCGGAACTCACAGGAGAGGTGCGACCAACCATTACACGCCTTCCGGCATCTCAGGCTAGGGGACAGGTGTGGGAGTTGCCTGCCAGGCGGGGTTCGGCAGGGCACCTCCTTGGGGTTTCGGAACGTTTGCGGGGGGACGTGTTGGGGGGGCATCACCACGCCTAGGACGGAGTGTCTCAAAATCGATGGGGGGTAGGAGGGGTCGTGTACCAGGTGAAGGACCCTCGCCGGGGTCGTTTTTCGTGTCCATTCTTTCCTCATCCTGCGAAAGAGGGGGCTCCCTGCGGAGAGTAGGGGGGGTGGGTCTCGATGGGCACTCTGGAGCGAAGGCCGCGTGAGGACCTTTGCAGACGGCACAGAGCGGTGGGGAGGTCGGGCAACAGTCCGGGACTGCTCTGAGGTTACCGCCCCTGGGGCAGGTCGGGTTCTGGCACCTATGTGCCTGCTTTCTGTGGGAGAGGGCGCAGATTGGGCAGACCGGGTGGCTGACCTTGCACCTTGCGGAGTGGTGTCCGTATTCACAACAATTACGGCACTGAGTGAGGCCATTAGCCGAGTAGGCTCTCTCGACCTTGCATCCAGAGGAGTACAGGTAAGCGTTGCCCAACATTGCGGCCTCATTCTCCAGTGCCACAGTCACAACTACCGAGGTCGCCTTCTTCTGGACTCTAGAGTCTCGGTCGGGGTTGAGGTATCGGGCAGAGAGGATCTGGACATTTTTGACGTTCAGTATTGTGTTGGAGAGGGACTGGAAGAGGTCTTCGTCGTCCCCAGGGAGGTACGTGATCGGGAGGAAGTGAATGGCTAGTTGCACCTCGTTCGGTGCAGGGCAGAAGGGGAGCCAGGCGGAATCTACGATCGGGAAGGACTGGTTAAGTTTCGAGGAGAGAGCTTCGTAATAGGGGGCGTATGAAGTGGACGATACGAAGAGTGAGAGAGCAAGGAGGGTTACAGCACCTCTGTCGTTGACTCGAGCGGAGAAGGATAAAGGGAGAACACAGCCAGCCTCTCTCAACACTGAGGTGGCGGAGTCAAGGAAGGAGGCAGCTATAAGCTCAGCCTGGTGGTGAGGGAGGGGGGACGAACACGGAGCGTAGAACCGCCGCTCAGCTGCTGGCAGACTCTTGAGGCCCCTCGAAGGGGCAGCAGTGGCCGTTCCAGATGCAACCTGGGCAGCAGACGGGGGGGTCTTGGACTTGTTCGCCTTGCTCTTCTTCTTCTGTCCAGACGAGACGGCTTGAGCATAGGAGGTGGCGCTGGGTTGTACCGACGACGACGGAACTGGGTGGACCTCGGAAGCAGGAGGGTACTTGCCATCTCGGAAGGACTTCGCCTCCCAAGAACGCGGGAATTTGGCCGCGTAAGCGGCAGGGTTACTGTACCACTTCTGATCTTTGGTATTGTAAGAGGGGAAATCTATGTCACCCGCGCCCTCATAGAGGGGCGTGAGTTTATCCGCAAGGGGGAGGTCGGAGTCGGCCGGCACCTTTTCCTTGCCCTTTTTGGATGGGGCCATCCGAGCCGCACTCGAGGCAGCATCGGTGGGTGCGTTTTGTTGGGGTGGGGGCTGTTGGTGGCGTGTTGGTTGTGGGAGGGGGGTGGTCAGACGGAATGCCAGGTCTCTGACCGAGAGCTGGAGGGCAGAGAGCGAGGCCGCCGTAGCAGTCTCAGAGGATGGAAGCGGGGGGGGAACTGAGGGCTTGCTCTTTCTTGCATGGAGGTCGTCGATTTGTCCCGAGAGTCTTGTGACCTCTAGTGCGAGCTCGTCGATTTAAGAGGATAGGGCCCTTGAGGCTAGGAGCGATGTGCAAAGGAGGGGGAGGATAACGGCCTCGCCAGGCCGGAGGTCGTCCAGTGCACCTGAGCTGATCGGCGGGAAAAGTTGTGGGGATACTCCAGCGTCTGCCGTCGGATTCTCAAGCAGCGCCAGGAGAAGGGGGACGTGAGGATGGATTCCTGACACTGAGGAATGCTCCGAGGGGGGGAGGGGGACCGAGGTCATTACTGACTTTACCGATGGGCGTCAGCCAAAGAGCTTACTGGAGATAGTTCGATCGTGTGAGCACACCGGACGCTGATGGTGTTGAGAACAAGGTAAAAAGGTAGGGGGGGGGGAATAGCGGAAGCGGAGCGTGTGCAGTACAATATGCTTTTTTTTATTTTTTATTTTTATTTTTTTTTATCTTCAATTTTATTCTGTGTTTAAGGTACACCGTCTGTATGCAGCGCTAGCTATGACCGACGCAAGAAACCTCCACCCCTACCCAGCCCGAAACAGCCAGAAGAAAAACCGTCAACGAA
>JACCEG010000027.1:575249-603102 GCA_014065205.1 Tuber brumale | reverse complement strand
CCAAGACCCTCTGGTATGGGCCTAACCGCACATCTCGCCCCAAAGAAAAACCCGTCCCTACCTCGCAAGCGAACTCAGAGAATAGGAGAAGCCTAACTAAGAAGAAAGCACCAAAACATAGGAAGGTAACCACCCGGAACATCTCGGAAAAACAAAAGAAAAACCGCGCCAAAGTAGAACCCGCAACAACCAAGCCAGATAAACGCGCCGGCAACATGTTGCAACCGAGAATGGGCCCTCTGTGGGCGAGGCGAGGGCAGGAAAGGATGGAGCAGTAGGGTGCCAGCCGAGTGAGGGTGCAGCAGTAGGGTGCAAGCCGATTCAGCCGCCGGAACAAGAAGGAAACCGAACGCGACCAGGTCAACTATCGGTAATCGTGTTCGTGTCTTGCTAGGCAGTCTCCGACCGCAGGAAAGAAGTCCCAACTTGAACCGAAAGACTAGGTGGGTATGGCCAAATCTCTAGGCGAGACAGACCCCGAAGTTACTAGCCGAGGCGTTCCCCCACGGAGATCGTGCACACATGGAGAAAGGCGTCCACCGCAGCCAACGCCAAAGGGAAACGAAGAAGAGAGATCCCCCTAGAAGAAGAAGAGCTAGGTCGACCGTCAGGCCTACAGAGTAGTCCTCGCGTACCGCAGAACCGTGTTCCCAGCCGTCTGAAGCATGGGAAGCGAACGGTCGCCGACCGTGCGGATGAGTCTCGCTAAGCGAGGAGGAAGAAGAGAACGAGCAGCAGAAAAGCAGTACCGGAACTCAAGGGAAGTAAAGCCTCGACCCGTAAAAGAGCAGAAGAGGGCAGTAAGGGGTGGAGGGAGATGGCCGTCACTCCTAGGCCGAAGCCATCGTGGGAGGAGAGGGGGAGTGGATGGTTCGTGAGTACCTGGCGTTGAGGGTTGATTTCAATCGCCGGGTGTGTAGAGGAGACGGAGGATGGTGCAGTACGATATGCTCTGTACTGTTGTTTATATATTTGCCACTGTTTCTCTCTGTCACTTACCTCAGAAGTTACAATGGAAGAATCATTGGTCCCAGATTCCTCAGAAAACAATGATTGTAATGTTTTTTGTCCCATTGGCAGATTTCGTAAAACTGTACATTCATCACAGATATTTTTGGATGCTTTACGTATTTTCATAAAGTGTAAACTGCAGTGGGATTTCCATACCTGGTAAAACTTAGAAAATGAAAGAGGAGTTTCATCTTCAGAATATCCTCTTTTCTTAAGATATTTTGGAAATAGAAAGTTATAGAATAAATGGGAGGAGAGATAGACAATATTTTCTCACTCCATATAGGTTGTAATTCTCCCATCTGTTAGCTTTCGCTTATAGGTTCGGGTAGCAATTGCTTCACCCTCTTCCTCTTTTAAGCTTAACAGATATTCTTCTACCTTAGCAATTACTACTTTGGATATTTGGTTGGGAGGTCCATGACCATAATTGCCATGGTATTTGGGAATAGGTATTTGTGTTGCGCACAGATGGTAAATTAAGGCATACAGGCTTTTCAAGGATATGTTCCAAAAGGCAGTAAAAATATCTCTACACACAGTTTCAACGAAGAGAAGAACATACTTGGCATTTCTGTGATTACCCTTACACTTGCGATAATCTTGATATTGGATTTTCGACTCATTCAATAAAGTTGTATTGTCCGAGAATTTAGAACATAAGGGATATGTTATCATGATTCGCTTCTTGTTCCTTGATAGTTATCATGATGCAGCAGCTACCTTTTCCCAGACTCTGGATCAGCCTTACCTATACAGTCTTGTGAGTAGGAACCAGCCTGCAGGAGTGATTCTAAGTACCTCTCAGGTATCCCTACTAGTTCCTTATTTTCACTTTCTATTTCAAAAAAGAACTGATTTTAGAATCTCAACTATTTAAATACAAAGAATTATCAATTTACACTTACCAGTACCAAATAAACTTTGAGTATTTGCAATACTACTCTCAGACTCTGATAGAGTGCTATCAGAATTAAAGTCTGAAGAATCAATACTAAGATCAATATCCATGCTCATTGTAAAACAATTATAAAAGAAGAATTGTTTAAAGTAGGTAAAAGGTGAAGAGAGTAATTGGGAATAAGGGAAATTGATGATGGTTTTTGAAGAAATCCTAAGATCATATCAATAGATAGGTTTACTAAAAAATTTAATAAGGTGGCAATATGGTATACTACTACTAGTATGATGTGTAAACGGATAAGTGTGTACCTCATTTAGCAGTGTTTTCAATCGAACATTACCCACCAAATAATGATCTTAAGCCAGTAAAAAAACCATAGAAATATAGATAATGTTAAGGAGAATAGATGTATGTTTTTTTTATTTTGTAAAAGCAATTAGAAGGAGCTGAATCCTCATTTAAAGAGACCAATATTTTGGTGTAGATTCATTGCCTTGGCATTGTGCTTCAATATGAAAAGATGACTAATCTAGTGATTTTGAATGTGCTATAGTGTATCGTAAGTATGAAGACAAATGAAATCATTACAGCCAGATGAACAACAATCAATGAATGCATTATGGCTGGACTCAAAAAACTGAACCCAACACTGCCGCTCTGCTGGTCAGCTTGGAGGTCGACCCAAAAAGACCCCAAACACATCATCCTCTCCTGAAGCCTTACCAATCCTTGAGCAAGTGGTTGAGAATGAAGTAGTTATGGAAGGTAAATCTCCATTTAAACAATGTTTTTAGTGCTAGCTTTTGCAGTGACTAACCAGTATATTATGCTAATTGTGAATAGATGACCAGAATCCAACTGAATTCCAAGGTGGAAAAAAATCACCTTGTCGACAAACTCTCGGGAGATGGAAGAAGAGAGCTGAGGCATAACAAATTCATCTTCAGTACAGTATGAATCATGGCCCAGTACGAGTACCAGTTATCGCAGATGAAGATCATAATTCGACTACAGAAAATGGAACAAATGAAAGTGATAGGGGGGTGGTTGTAGCTAGGACTCAGAGTGAGGCACAGACAGGAGTTCAGAATTTAGTAGAGGTGGAGGAGGAGTTAAAAGAGCCTGCGGGGCAGGAGGGTATAGGGGGACAAGAGGAAGTGGAACCATTAGAGGCACAGGGGGAACAGGGAGCATGTGGGGAAGATATTTAGGATGACGCTATTCGAAGGTGGCCCATATTGTCCAAGTATGAAACCACACAATACAAAGACAGAATTCTTATGCAGGGTATATTTTTTCAGGAGACTAATAGTATTTTAAGCCAATGGCTGACTCAGCTTTAGGAATTCACAATATGCGAAAGCGGTTAAACTCTAAGAGAGACAAACTCAAAGGCCAAGATCTTGTTTATCACATTCAGGTTCTTGAGTTTCTTCAATTCCGGATATATGGATTGAATAAGGCGTTCTGGAAATTAACACGTCAGGAGGCAGCAACTATGGTTGCTGCCACGAGGGGGCAGGGAAGATGAGTTCGGGACCGTATTATACGAAATGAGAAGAACTAGATCCAGAATCGCGTTATCCTCCGCTCACTTGAAGGAAAGTCCCCGATGCTTCATTGTCTGATTGACGATGAAGGCACCAGACTAGCTCTTGGAGAATATCTCGCTAGTGCAGGTGAACCAGTTACTGGCCAGAGCATCGCATATGCTATTTTGGCTTATTGGCAGACAGGAATCCTCTCCTTCGAAGAGCAGTCGGAGCTGAAAGATCCTCCACAATGTTATACTCGAGAAACCGAGGCCCAGTTAGCACATCTCGCTGCTGAGAGACATGATCTTAGGAATGCTCTGAGCTGTCAGACTGCAGTCAAATGGCTCAATGAGATGGGATATAAATTTCACGACGTGAGGAAAGGGATGTACAAGGATGGTCACAGGTGCGGAAATGTTATTCAGTATAGACAAGAGCATTTCTTGCCTGCCCTCAAAGCTTTTGAGGAACGTATGGTATGTTGGGAGCTGGTCAACAATGAAGAGGGTGAGGTACTACAAATCATCTATCAAACAAATCTCCACTCGGGTGGAAGACCTATCGTCCTTGTATGTTAGGCGGACGCCAAACTCTAGTATATAACTGAGGGACGTAGGCCCGAAATCTTTGTTGGAGAATCTGTCGCGGAAGGCGCGTCTCGATAAAGTAAGGTAAGGTAAAGATTTAAAGTGTAGAATAATATTATATTGATAAGATCTCTTCTCCGTTGCTTGACGATGTCTATAAAGCTCGGGAGGCACTTCGAAATTTATATCCCGCATCTGAGTGTTCGCGGACTGCTTCTAACTACTGTGCCTCCGAAGTACCACTCTGGTTTAAATACGCAAACGTCCAGAATCTTATAAGTGCGAACACCGTTTGACCCTGAAACTTATCACACCCTTTCGCGGACACGGAGTAGTATCCCTCCGCAGAGATGACTGCGCTATTTGTTATACCAAACAGCGGCCTTCAACTTAGATGTCTGCGTAGACTATTATATTACTCTAGTCTTGTTGACTATCGTTCCAGTAGTCTCTTCAGTCATGAAGTGATCAGGTTCATGCCTGTTCACCTATTGCCAATCGTAAGTTCTAGCCTTATGTGTCAGTTTCTTAAGGGTCTCCGACTTATCTAGGTCTTCCATTCTGAGCATGCTTCCCCTTGGTCCGCCGGCCGCCGTAGAGGGGTCCTATTACTAGGACCAACCAACCTACAGCTGATCTCAGAAGGGTATGGGTGGATTCAGTATACCCCCAATAGCTTTCACTATTGGGATATCCTCTTAGAGTATTTCGCCGAAAACGTCCCGTCACTTTCAGTCCGTAGTTAGGACGCCTAATTTTGAAGCCTACGATCTCAATGCGCCTGCGACGCATCTCCTCCGTTCCACTTCCCAGATGTCGCCAAACGTCCCCTCTCATATATCCGGCGAACAGCATGCGGTCGGACGGACAGTGGCAACGTATATGGTGTTATAAAGTGGGCTTCATTGATGTGACATTTTAGTTATAGGACGCAACTCTCGAAATCTCGCTAATGACGTGCGGGCCCCATAAGGGGGCCGGAGGGGGGTGTGGGCTCCGGTAAATTGAGGCTCTGTGCGCAGTTACCCTACCGTGGGTCTGTGCACATGTCTCGGATTTCCATATGCCTAACATGAGCTCCCTCCTACCAGGCTTCGCCTCGAATGCCTTGATAACCATTGATATTTTTCTTCTAAATACATTTTAAGACTCAGTTTGGTCAGGGTAAAAAACCTCCCACGTTTACTTGGCGACGGTAGGAAAACCTTTTCCTCACTATCTTACTTCTGCCCTTCCTGGCATGTCCGGATTTTCATTATGAAAATTCTCCACAACTTCCGCCTCATTTTCCATACCGGTGGCAGGCTCCCATGTGTTCTCATCTTCGGAACACCCTTGGCATTTAACGAAGTACCACAGTTCCCGCTTCTCTTGATAGCGGCCGCGTACTTGTTTTCTGTAAGAGCGAATCTCGCTTCTTACGATTTTTTCCACCTCCCATTGCAGATCGCCGTCAATATCTTCTGGTTCTCTAGGGGGTTGTTGGCGATTGTCATGAACTGACTCGCGGTAGTGTTCCAACAGTGTGACATGGACTACGGGATGAATGTTCCATCGATCGGATATGTTGAGTTTGAATGCTCTTGATCCGCGTTTTTCCATGATTTGGAAGGGACCGTATAGCTTTCAACTTAGCTTCTTTGATTTCCGTTGGGTTCGAATGTTTTTAGCGTTTAACATCACTTTGTCCGCGATATTGAAGTCTGGCTGTTGTCTAGCTTTCCGGTGATAATACTTTCACAATCCTTCCCGTGTCCTTTCTAGCGACGCTCGCGCTTGTTCATGTATCGTCTTAATCCAGTTTGCATATAAGGTTCCTCCTGGATTTTGTGCTTTGCGCTCCTTCATCCACTCTGTCTGTGGATGGAATCCGTAATTCGGATAGAATGGCGACATCCCATGAGCATTGGTTGCCTAGTTGTTATAGGCATGTTCAGCGAGCGGTAGCAGCGGATACCAGTCGTCCTGGTCGTAGTTGACAAAACTTCTAAGGTAACCTTCCAGCACTTGGTTGGTACGTTCAGTTTGTCGGCCAGTCGGAGGATGGTATGCCGTTGACATTCTTCACTTAATTTCCAACGCTTTGCAAAGGGATTTCCAAAATTCTCCGGTGAACTTTGAATCCATGTCTGAGACGATTTCGGTTGGCTGGCCGTGCAGCCTCCATACTTCTTTCAGGAATGCATTTGCGACATCCTTGGCCGTAGCCATGGTTTGTAGTCCGATGAAATGTGCCATCTTTGTAAACCGATCAACTACTACCATTATCTGAGTACACCCTTGTGACTCTGGTAGTTGAGTGATAAAGTCCACCGAGATAGATGCCCATGCTGCGTAGGTTATTTGCAATGGTTGTAGTAACCCAGATTTGGCATGTCTAGGTGACTTATTATGTTGGCATTCATCGCAGGATCGTACATAGTCGTTGACCCATGCTGCAAGTCCTTTCCAGTAGAAGTCTCACATGATTATTTCCAAAGTTTTTTCTTGTCTGCAATGTCCTGCAACTTTTGCATAGTGACATCCTTCTGCGATCCTGGTATATAGCGCCTGACTGTCTGGTACAAATAGTCTTTGCTTTTAATATAGTAGATGGTCGGTCAAAGTGCAATCTTTGGGAAAATCCTTTCCTTCGTCTCGTAGCGTAATGAGTTCTTCCCTTCGTTGCCTCCATGCTGCGTCTGTTTCTATAGCTGCCTGTATTTCGTTTAAGAATTCAGGATTGAACTGCTTCATACCTTTCCTCAAGCGAATAGCATTTGACATTAGAACATTTTCGGGTACTTCTGAAATGTCATACCAATGTTCATTGTCTTTAGCCGATGCCTGTAGGTAGCTGATGCTAGGTTCCTGTTCCTTGACGATTAAGGATCTTGTCGCTATATCGGTGCTTCCGAATCCCGTAGTCCCTCGTTCCGTTACTTCTAAGTCGTCGACTTCCATCATGTCTGAGCTGTTGACCTTTTCTACCACAAGTTGAGCTATGCGATCACCCATTCTTATTTGGCAGTCGCCAGCCTTATGGTTGTAAAGTACGACTCTGAGTTCGCCGGTGTAATCAGCATCCATTACCCCTGCGCCGGTAGAGATTCCGCTTCGGACCGCTAATACACTTCTTGGGGCAACTCTTCCGTAAGTTCCTGCGGGTAGCCCCACGGCTATACCCGTCCTTATTAATGCTTGTCCATATTTCGGGACAATGTCATCTTCTATGGCGTACAGGTCATGTCCCGCCGCCATTCTTGAGCCCTTTGTTGGCAAGTATGCCTTTTTGCTCAATCGCTTGACCCTAATCACGGGTTCCTTTCCTCCTCTTCGCGGGTCCAGATATAAATCTTTATATCCATCCCTGTCCTCTCCTGCATCGCCTACCCTCGCTACTAGCGATACCAAGAAACTTTCTTCCTTTAAAATTTTCTGTTCGCGATGCGTAGCTCCCTGCTCCGGACGGTACTCCGGCCCTCTGTTTAATGCATCAGGCTTTCCGCCCTTTGTGCCTGGTCGGTATACAATATGAAAATTGTATTCTACCAACTTCTGAGCCCATCGAATTTGACTGCCACTCCAGCCTTTTGAGGTGAGGAAGTATTGTAGGTTCTCATGGTCGGTAAAGACTGTGATCGGTTTCTCCGTTCCGATTAAGTAGTGTCTCCATTCTTTGAAAGCTTCCAGGATCGCAAGAAGTTGTTTATCATGAATCTCGTAGTTGCGCTCCGCTGAGTTTAATTTTCTGGAATGGAAGGCGACTGGATGTAATCTTTTCTCAAAGTATTGAGAAAGAACGCAGCCGCATGCGAAATCGCTAGCGTCCATTTCTACCACCGTTTCTCTTTCATGGAAAAAGTGGTGAAGTATGGGAGCGGCGGTAAACCGGTGCTTTAGCTCTTCGAAAGCCGTGTTTTGTTCAACCCCCCATTTAAAATTCTTGGGATTTCCTTGTAATGTCTCGGTTATTGGTTTGCAAATAGCCGAGAAGTTTTTTGTGAATCGTCAGTAGAGGTTAGCAAACCCCATCAAGACTTGTACTTCTCTAACTGACTTAGGCGCTTTCCAGACCATTATGTATTCCACCTTTTGGGTGCTCATAGACACCCCATCGACTGCCACCATATAGCCGAGGACTTCTACCTCTGTGGTATGAAAAGTCGATTTCTTTTGCGATACCGCTAATTGAAAGTCTGATAGACTTTGTAAAACTTTCTTGACAGCTTCGATGTGTTCCTTTTCATCCTTTGAGTACATCAGAATATCGTCAACGTAACACGTGACTCCAACGTCCAAGTATTCTGGTAGGACTTGGTTCATCATATCTTGGAAGGTTGCTGGAGCGTTGACCAATCAAAAGGGCATAACCTTATATTCGTAGTGTCCGTATCTCGTACGGAACGCTGTCTTCCATTCATCATCACCATCATCGTCATCGTCACTAGGATCTCCTGGGTTACCTCCCTGGGCACCTGAGGGGAATGCATCAGCGGTTTCTCGGCCTTTGCCCTTGTCCCTGCGTATAGGTGCAGCGTAATACTCCTCATCATCAGTTTCTTGGACTGCGGGTAAGGGTGCGGGTCCTGCAGCTTCGGGACTTGGTGCTGTGGCTAATATTTTATTTATTGCCGCGGTTAACCCTTCGAGGGTTTGGTTTGTCTCGATATTCTGCAGTTGTTGCTGGTCTTACGACCTGCGAATCTCCGCTTGGCGCGTGTTTTGATCGGTGCGCATTTGTCCTAGAGTACGATTGACTTCTCGTTCGCGCATGACTCTTTGGGCGCAGAATTCTACGAATTCCGCACGCAAACTGATGACCATCTGTTCCAGCGTCTGATCTCGGGCTAAGGCCGCTTGGCTTTCTTGCCCGAGGCTTTCATGTAACCTCGTGGTTACTTCTGGATGTCCTTGTTGGCGCTGTTCCTGCGCGTCAATCTTTTTTCCGACTTCTCGCAACATTTCTTCTTGTATCCCCTTGACTTCGCTTTCCACGCCTGCCAGCTGCATCAACAAGATGGCTATATCATTGTCATGGACATATTGTCCATCGGCGATTTGCTGTTGAACCTTAATTAATTTTAAGGTATTATCTTGGGTGGCTCCTTTCAAATGTTTGCAGGCGATGTTGGCTTGGTCGAGCGAAGTATCGATGTCTTGTCTTATCTGCCCCAACGTTATTCCAAGCCGCGCAGCCAGTCTGGCCAAGTTTGCAGCGTGTTCCCCAGGTCTCGGTGTGGGGGCCCTTGATATCCTATGAGTGTTTGCGACACTAGAGGATTGGTGAGAGGGTATGTTTCCTCACCGGAATGTATGTTCCTGAGGTGTCGAGAGGAAGGGACTATGAATGGCGGAATCATCCGCCTTATCCGTAGTGTCGTGTTGGGTATCCATAGGTTCCCCCGCCGTTATTCTCTTTCTCGGATCTTGAGGTATCTCAGCCCTTGTGATACTTTCCAGATAGGCTAGTTGCTCTGGCAGCACTGGATGTGTGATTTCTGGTACTTCATACTAGAGCTCTTGATATCCTTTAAAGTTTTTTAGGAATCCTATGTAAGGTATCCAACGTTCGAGACACTCGCGAGGTGTAGGTGTAAAAGGGTTCGGTTGGTCCGCTTCGGGACGCAAGACTTGAATCTCCTTTTTATCGAGGTTTAGGATGTACTTATAGTACATATAAAAGTGTGTTAGGCCCAGGCCGAGGGGCTGTCTTGCCCTCGGCTAACTGTTCCTGGGTCTTCCTTATTCTTCGCTTCAGTCTTTAAAGAGCACTGGGTGCTACAGTCGACGAAGTCTTCTGACTGGGACGAATTCCACTCAAATTCCGAACCGTGCCGGGTGCCATATATGCTATTGAATTGATCCCTCGTTGGGATCCCGAAAGGTACTGTGAACCACGAGGGTTCTTGCGTATGTTCTTCTTCGATTTCGTACAACACGGTCTCGAATATTTCTTCGACGGAATGAATATAGATAGGACAATGAGGTGCTTCAAAAATATAATCGCAGTCTGTGGTGAGGGTGTAGTTTGAGGTGAACTCGTAGTTCATGTAGTGAGCCTTGGTAACAGGAGAACTATCAATATACTGTTAGACGGACACCAAACTCTAGTATATCACTGAGGTACGTAGGTCCGAAATCTTTGTTGGAGAATCTGGCGAGGAAGGCTCATCTCGATAAGGTAAGGTAAGGTAAAGATTTAAAGTGTCGAACAATATTATATTGATAAGATCTCTTCTCCGTTGCTTGATGATGTCTATAAAGCTCCGGAGGCACTTCGATATTTATATCCCACGCCTGAGTGTTTGCGGGCTAGTTCTAACTACTATGCCTCCGAAGTACCACGCTGGTTTAAATACGCAAACATCCAGAATCTTATAAGTGCGAACACCGTTTGACCCTGAAACTTATCACACCCTTTCGCGTACTCGGAGTAGTATCCCTCCACAGAGATGACTGCGCTATTTGTTATACCAAACAGCGGCCTTCAACTTAGATGTCTGCGTAGACTATTATATTACTCTAGTCTGGTTGACTATCATTCCAGTAGTCTCTTCGGTCATGAAGTGATCAAGTTCATGCCGGTTCACCTGGTGCCAATCGCAAGTCCGAGCCCGACGTGTCAGCGTCTTAAGGGTCTCCAACTTATCTAGGTCTTCCATTCTGAGCATGCTTCCCCTTGGTCCGCCGGCCTCCGTAGAGGGGTCCTATTACTAGGACCAACCAACCTACAGCTGANCCCCTTGGTCCGCCGGCCTCCGTAGAGGGGTCCTATTACTAGGACCAACCAACCTACAGCTGATCTCAGAAGGGTATGGGTGGATTCGGTATACCCTCCATAGTTTTCACTATTGGGATATCTTCTTAGAGTATTTCGCCGAAAATGTCCCGTCACTTTCGGCCCCTAGTTAGGATGCCTAACTTTGCAGCCTACTATCTCAATGCGCCTGTCACGGATTTCCTCCTTTCCACTTCCCTGATGTCGCCAAAGGTCCCCTCCCATATATCCTGCGAACAGCATGCGGTCGGACGGACGGCGGCGACGTATATGGTGTTATGAAGTGGGCTTTATTGATGTGACATTTTAGTTATGGGACGCAACTCTCGAAATCTCGCTAATGACGTGCGGGCCCCATAAGGGGGCCGGAGGGGGGTGTTGGCTCCGGTAAATTGAGGCTCTGTGCGCAGTTACCCTACCATGGGTCTGTGCACATGTCTCGGATTTCCATATGCCTAACATTATAGTCCCTGATGAATCAACATTTAATGCCAATGATGGCCGGTCAAAGATCTGGATCAAAGAAAATCCTGTTCCTCTTAAAAAGAAAACTCGCGGCAAAGGAATCATTGTTTCAGATTTCCTTATACCTGGAGGGCGACTTAGAGTGAGTAAAGATGAAAGCGAAACACTGATATCCGAATATGGAACCTCTGATCAAGGACCTAAGCGCCTTGATCCCTATCTTGCTGCCTGCTCAATAGAATATGGAGGGGACACTTGGTGGGATGGCAATCAACTGGTTGAACAGGTCTTAAGACTTGAGATTCCTGTATTTGAGAGAGCTTTTCCTGGCTGCTAGGCCTCATTTCTATTCGACAATGCTACCAGTTATTCCACCTTTTCATCCGATGCATTGAGAGTCAGTTCAATAAACTTACGACCTGGTGGAGCCCAGCTGCCACTTCGACCTGGTATACACAGCCTGACTGGAGAAATCCAACCTATGGTGAATTTGGACAGCGTACCAAAAGGATTGAAAATGGTCTTACAAGAGAGAGGTCTATGGAGGCCAAGATTGAGGATATAATATTGCCGACCTGATGGGAAAAGAAACAAGCAGTGTCTTAATGGAGGTACATGCTGTACAAGAGCATTAATTGCACAAGAACCCGATTTCAAAGCTCAAAAAAGCCGCTTGGAAGAAGTTGAGTTAACTGGGCACCTTGTTCACTTCTTTCCCAAATACCATTGTGAGCTCAATTTCATTCAGTACTATTCGGGTGCAGTAAAGCATTATGCTCGCCAAAGGTGTGGGTATACTATAAAGGCCTTACGCAAGATGGTACCTGAATGTTTGAATTCAGTAAAGCCTATGCTTATCTGGAAGTATTGGACTCGTACAGAGAGGATGATGAGAGCCTACCGTGAAGGATTTGCTTATAGTACTGCTGAGTTTAAAGACAAAGTAACCAAGACCTATAAAAGTCATAGCAGAGTTTCCAATTCACAAACTGTATAATTGTATTTAATTAGAATAATAATATTATATGATACTATACTATATTTTATGCATTATTATACATGATTTATACTCCTTCATAGTCTATCACTAATAGTCTTTGCAATTTTTAGCACAGCCACTGTTGCATTCGGCTGTGCCACATAGTACACACTCTTCTGTTGTTGAACCATACCTTCACCCTGATCTAATTATTCAATCTAGCTTTAATGTTAAATGACATTGTGCAGTTGTGTACCAATATTTCATCTCAAGCTTGGTTGCATTTGCTTCTCTTACAACAGGTTAATAATATCTGAAAGCTATGCAACATGCATTCATATTTTGCTATACTTTTTAATAACAGATGGTATTCTGAAAAATATTTCAAAACTTGGAGACAGGTAGATCTTAAGGTAGGCTATCACTCTATGTAAGAAGAAATATTTTGCTATAATTACAAAAGTAATCATTACGGACCCACCATTGCTCAAATTTTGAAATTAAATATATTTCAAGAAGCTGGGAAGATACACTACCATATACTCTAGCCTCCGAATCATTCACCCAGTTTTGTGGTTGTTGGCAATTATTATCCTTTTACTTTAAATACACCCATTTGTTATCAATTTTATACTTTTCATATGTTTTGATTCTCCTTTTTATTTTTATTTTTATTTTTATTTTTGTTTTTGTTTTTGTTTCTGCTTTTACTTTTTATTTTTATTTTTATTTTTATTTTTATTTTTATTTTTATTTTTATTTTTATTTTTATTTTTATTTTTATTTTTATTTTTATTTTTATTTTTATTCATATTTTTATTATGAATTTTGATTCTGTATTGTCCATGAATGAATTAAACACCACAGCTTAAGTAATTGGCTTAAGTACACTTCTATATTTTTATTTTATCATAATTTAAAGGGTCTTATTTGTAGTATCAAATTCAATATATAATCAATTTGTATAGACTAAAGAAAATATTCACGCATTCTGTTCCTCCATTCATTTCCTGCCCGGCGCTCTACTTCAATCCCAAGTATTTCATCCTCCAAGATATCTGGATTTTCCATCCTATAGTTTCCCTCTCCTATTTGTACAGGCATCGATTGTTCATCACCCTCAATGTTATAAAGGAAATTATGTAGAATAATACATGTCATAATCCAGGCCACTACTCCAGCATGATTCTGTGAACTAGACACATGAATAGGTAATCCCTATAAGGAGCACCACCTATTTTTAAGGATACCAAAAGCATGCTCAATCTTCACAAGAGCCTCCACTACCGGAATATTGAAAAACTTATGGCCCTCGACCACTTGACTTGCAAGTGGCTCTTTGTAGGGCATCATACAATGATGTGTAATTCTATAAGCCTTATCAGCTAAAATATACTCATCATGTAACTGCCTCTGGGGAGATGTGGTAATCGTAGGGTTAACGGGCTTTGTTCTGCACCAAGGTGGTAACTAGCGAATCAAAGTGCCGAGACTTTGGCCAAGGTTGTTGAATAGACTTCTTACTGTATTGCAACCACTGAAGTCATGGAGATGTTTGGTATGTGTCAAACTAAAGATTCTTGAAGCGAACTGAAGAGAGTAACGGTTCAATCAAGTATATTGTAAACTCTGTCTGCCAAAGTCTGCCTCTTCTAACCGGAAGAATAGCAGTTCTTAAATACACTTCGTAGGCTACCAGAACCCTTATTCGCATACTATATAAGACTCGAAAACAGTAGGCTTGAAAACAAATATAACACATATAGAGTATCAAACTGATACTCGAAACCAAATATGAAATATATAAAGTAGCAAAACGAGATGTGAAACCAAACATAAAACATATAGAGTATCAAAATGATACTCGAAACCAAACATAAAACATATATAGTAGCAAAATGATATGTGAAACCAAACATAAAACATATAGAGTATCAAACCGATACTCGAAACCAAACATAAAACATATAGAGTATCAAACCGTTAGTCGAAATCAAACATTAAACATATAGAGCATCAAACCCTATACTCTTAGGCTAGAGGCACATCTTGTTTCCTGAAACAATTTGAAAACGCAATCAGTATCAACTGATACCTAAAATCCTAAACCAGTAACCTGCACCGGTTACACCCCAAAAACAAAATAAAATCCTTATTTCAAAATATAACAAGAACATCCCTAATCCTCACTATCATAATCAGAATTTAAATAAGGATCCCAAAAACCTTTATCAACTGAGGGCACAACTGAATAGCTCACAAAGCCATCCTTTGTAGGAGAATAACACATAGGAATAAACCCAGAAAATACCGTAGGAAACTCATCTCCTACCTTGTTATTTGTCTACCATGCATGAACCAAATCCATCGCATGTTCTAATCCTTTCACTGGATCTCAACTATTCTCGCTTGCTGGGTATCCTTTCCAACTGACGAAAAACTATCCCTTTCCATAATGTTCTCTTTACAAGTGGACTGATTGAACTTTCTATCCCTGTTCTTCATTGATAAGGATAGGTCCAACTTTTGCAAACGCGCATCCTGGGAACTGAAAATATTTCATTAGGATGGTAAGGTTTGGCTACCAAACCGAGGAATACTCTTTTCTTCCTACGGTATATTCTTGAATCCATGCTTACCGTATAGTTCAGGATGTGTTCGTCAAATTCGAGTACTGTAAAAGGGCCTCGCCAGTGTGGCTGTCATTTCTCAGATCTGCCAGATTCCGTCGCAAATTGGTCTCCCAAAACCATAATCATTTCTCCAATCTCGACAGGTTTGTATGAATTCCTCCTCTTAGCTGCCACTCTGTTTGATCTTGCTCTGGCCAACTGTAACACTTGGTATGCCGCATTTCTGATCTCCCGGTATCGATTGTAGTAGTCAACGGATGCAGGTACTATTGTAGCGTTGACTTTATGGGTATCGAGCAGTTGGTATTCTCATCCATACACAGCTTCGTATGGGGAGATTCCAATAGTATCGGGGTGACCTGCATTGGAATAAGCTCTCACATCAGGGAGGGAGGTAAGCCAGTTGGCCTGGCATGCATTAACAACATTCCTTAATGCTGTTTTCAGTTCCCAAATCTTTCCTTCTGCTGCTCCATTGGTCTGGTGGTGGCCAAGTGTAGCGACTATGTATTCGACTCCCATGATCTTCAATGTTTGTTTCCAAAACTGGGAGATGAATTAGGAGTCAGCATCACTAACAATTGACATAGGTATTCCATGAGGGGTGATGATATGGTGTCGGAGTAATTCCATTGTCGAAATTGCAGTAGCGCTCACTGATATTGGTATCAGCCCGATAAAACCAACCGCTCTATCCACTACCATCAATACTGAATCATGTCCCCTCAGCTTGGTAAACGGACCCATGAAATCGACAGTATACCTTGAAAATATCTCGGAGGGAAAGGGTAGTGCCAGGGTATTGCCAGTAGGTACTGTAGTCCTTTCCCAATTCAGTTGACATATGTCACATTACTGGATATTGTCCTTGACATCCTTCCTCATCTCTGGCCAGTAAATGTATTCCGTTGCGTACTGGAGGATTCGATCTGCACTATGGTGTCCTTTATTATGTATCTCCCCTATCATCTGTTCTCTTAGCGTTTCTCCATTCACTCCATGACCCTTCGGAATGTAAAGGCAATTTTCTCCTCCTCTTGTAGTGGCATAGAGTAGACTGTTACATATGTTGTAATATTGCATCATTGCGTTTTGTGAGGTGTAGTTGGAATCCTTTGCTAGCTGCTAGATAGGATCGCTCCTATATCCTTGGATCATCTGTTCTCTGCAAATGTTTTTCATATCATCCACTCCTGGAACGAAATCCCTTTCATCCACCACTCTGTCTAATACTGTTACCTCTACCTCCTCATCATGTGTCTCAGAAACTTTGTGGAGCTGACGTTTCTCGTAAGGTAGGGAGAGTTGTTCCACTATCTGAACTGCGTTTAGTTATGCGAGATGTCCTCGATAGAGGGGTTCATTTTGGAGATACTCAGAGTACTCAGGATTGCAACTTTGGGTAGCACAGGAGCTACATTCTAATGCCTTTTTGACACGCTCTTTGATAGCGCGGATATCACAGTAGGGGTGTGGAGAATGGGTATCTTTATCACTGTGATCATTGTTGGTGTTAGTTGGACTTTCCATAACCGGCGCGCTACTGCAGGGGGAGCCAGCCTAGATCTTAGGTTTAGGTTTCAATTCCTCATGGTCAGGGCAGAAGGGTATGTTGCAGAATTCCCCATGCATTGATACATATTCAAGTTGCTCCTCACTCCTACCACTGGTATAACTTCGCTGGTCTTTCTAATCGTTTAGAGGTGTGCTATTTCTGTAATCGTCTTCCTCTAGCTGTGCTTGCTCTAGGCTATAGTCACTTCCACATTCTGAATGAGCACCAATTGCTCAACAGTCAGGGCTTCCAACGGAGATATTTTGAGTTCAATAGTAGGTTATTCGCAAGAAAGAAAGGCTGAACTAGGTGAGGAAGTAGGTGAATCGTCTTCTTGCGTGGGATCGTTTGCGTATGTGGGTAGTCATCATTTTCATCATGAAGATGGGATAACGCATCTGCTAAATAGTTCCATTTTCCTGGCCCATACACTATTTCGGTATCATATTTTCCAATGAACCCACAGCATCTCAGTTGTTTTTCGGTAGGTGTTCTGCATGTTTCGAGATAGGTCAGAGGTAGTTGATCTGTAATGATAGTAAACTTACTTCCTGCAAGTATGTAGTATAATGCCGTCCGTGCATCTACTATCGCTAGTGCTTCCTTGTCGGTTGTGCCATAATTCATTTGTGCAGTAGAGAATTTCCTACTGTGAAGTGAAGCTGGTCTGGCATTCTCGTGGGTTTCTCCTTGTCCTACCCATGCTCCTACCCCTGTATTGGATGTAATGGTTATTAGCCATATTGGAAGTGACAAATCATATTGTAATAGTTTCAAAAATTCATGTTTTGAAACACTTCGCTTAACATTTTCCATAGCGTAGTCTTGGGTAGCAGTCCATACAAATTCTGCTGTTCCAGTGAGTTCTGATAAGGGTGATGTAATAGTTGCAATGTCCGGTAAAAACTGACTGCTCTAGTTGACCATTCCTAGAAATTCCTGTAACTATTTCTTGGTTTCTGGTATTGTCCATTTTTCGATTTTCTCTATCTTTTCCAGTGCTAGTAAGAGTCCTTGATCATTGATAACATGGCCTAACACATCTATACGGGTGGGGAAGAATTCTGATTTCTCCCTGCTTGCATGGAATCGGGCCTCCTTTAGCTTGTCATAAATCAGGGATATGTGTTTTAAATGTTCAGACTATGTATCGGAAAACCTAAGTATATCATCAATATCCACTCACATGAAGTGGCCTAAGCAGTCGGCGAATAAATAGGACATTATGCATGAAGGTCTCTGGAGTATTCATGTCTCCTTATACCATAACCTTGCTGGCGAAACATCCAAATCGTGTTTCGTGTGCATTCTTGCTCACATCCTGTGGTTGCACTCTTGTTTGAAAATAGTCATCACCAAGATCGATTTGGCTGCAATATCTTGCCCTTTTGAGGGCATTCAGGATCATCATTTGGTTTGGAATGGTTTCAACATCTTTAATTGTAATCTCATTCCTAGCTGTGAGGTCCACTAATGGCCTCATTCATTTCTTGTCCTTTTTCTCCTGTGCAAACATGGGTGCTACTGAGGAAACTACTAGTCGTTCAATCATTGTGTCTTTCTCCTTTTCTCTTAGCCATATACTCATATCTGTTACCCATCGTGCCAGTATTGAGTAGGTGGGTAATGGGCGCTGCTCTTTTCCTGGTTGTAGATCTATCTTATAATTGATCTTCCTCAAAGGTGGCAAATCTTGCGGTATTTCTGCAGGAAATACTTCCGCATGTTAGTCCATGACACCTTCCGTGCTAATCACTGCTGCTCGGATTATGATGCTATTGGGTGTGTAAACAATTCGAACATTCTGTTTGGCAAACAGGATAGCTAATTTGCCCCATTCGATTTGAGCTTGGAGTTGTTCCAGAAATAGTATTCCTATTAGTGCATCATCTTTTGCTAGGTTTCCATCCAACATCCTGGTTCCTGGTGCACTCAGCTTTCCTACTTATATGTTGACAAAACATTCTTTATAACCTTCAGATCGTGATCCTTTCCTGGCTAGGTGTATTCTCATTAGTGTCTTCAATTCCAGACATGGAATTCCATGCATGGTCACAAAGTTGGTGCTAATCAGGTTTGCTCCTATTGATCTGGTATCAAATAGGACTCTGGCTTCTTTGCCATTGATGTGCATCATGCCTTCGAGAGTATTATGAGGTTTGACATTTGTTAGTCTAGCAGCCATGTTGAGGATGTCTTCTTCTTCTTCCTCTATTTTCATGCCATTGATAAATACTTCTTCTGCATGATTTTCCGGTTGCACTCTGTTAGAGGTGACTTCCTACTTTACCTTCGCTTTCCCCTTGCCTTTGCTCTTGTCATCTTTGCTGTGGCAGTCTCTTGCCAGATATCCTTTACCTCCGCAGGTATAGCCAAGACCTTTTTCTTTTCATTCCTTAGATTTGGCAAGGGGCTTGTTGTTTACCTTCTGATTTTCCTTCCGCCCTTCCTGTTGGGAAGTGAATTCCTTTGCCAGTTTTTTGAACCTTTCCTTTCGATAAGCACCAGTACTTTTTAGGATAGCATCTATACTCTCCGCATTTGTTTTAACTTCCATAATGGTGGCTGTTTCTGCATACTGTAGTTCCACTTCTTGTTGTAGTCTAGGGTGCATTCTCGCAAAGAACTGTTGCATGGAGGCATTATCGCTTACAGTATTTGCAGGTATGCATGATCGGAACATCAGGAAAGCGGTTGCTATAGTTGATATTCTTCGTATCTTGCCACTATTCACTTGCATGATTTCATGGAATTTGCCGTAAGTATCATCTTTCTTTTTCGAAGATTGGAATCTTTCTCGCTGGAATCCCACAAAGTCTTCTCCAGTCATATCTTCCCCGAAATGCTCAGCTGCTTGAAAAGCCCCTTCTTGAGCTCGTCCTTCAGTATAGAAGATCCTGTAGTGTCCTCCTCCAGCCTCACTAGTCTGTAATCCATTTAGGTGTAAATATAACTGTACTGAGTTATACTAGCAGTCATACGCTTCTGGTTTGAGGTCATCTCCTTGACCAGTATACTTACAGGGTGAAGGTACTTTGATACTGAGTTTCGGAGTAACAACTGGGTTAGGCCTGAGTATAGGTGGTCTTGGGACCTCTGGTACTGGGGCTCTAGACCCTGAGGGTCCTGCTTCAGAAGCCATGCTGTCTGATCCTTTATAACTATCAGAGCTATCTGGATCATTGCTAGGTGGTACTAGAGGTACCTGTGTACCTGTAGGCTTTCTTGGAGATTCTGGGTACCCTCCGGGGGTAGTGGTTGGCGGTTCTGGTGGATGTTGTAATGATTCTCGTGCTGATCCTCCAGCGGCGCCTCTAGCTAACTACTGAGCTGCTGCGTCACTTACCACTTGCTATTTAGCGGGTGTCTTCGTTAACCATCCTTTGGAATCCCTAGTATGCTGTTGGGAACCTTTCTCGGGGGCCTTGGCCTTTCTTGGTCCTGTAATGCCTTCTATCTTGATAACTTGCTTAAGTGAAAAAAATGTAATCACCTCTCAGAAGATGCAGTAATCGCAGGGTTAAGGGGGTTTGTTCTGTACCAAGGTGGTATCTAGTGAATCAAAGTCTGGAGGCTTTAGCCAAGGTTCTTGAATATACTTCTTACTGTATCGCAACTACGGAAGTCTCCGAGATGTTTGGTAGGTCTCCTACTAAAGATTCTTGAAGCGAACTGAACAGGGTAACTGTGCAATCAAGTATATTGAAATCTCTTTCTCCCGAAGTATGCCTCTTCTTATATGAAGAATAGCAGTTCTTAAATACACTTCTTAGGCTACCAGAAGCCTTATTCGCATAACATATATGACTCCAAAATGGTAGCCTTGAAACCAAACATAAAACATATAGAGTATCAAACTGATACTCAAAATCAAACATAAAACATATAAAGTATCAAACTGATACTCAAAACCAAACATAAAACATATAGAGGATCAAACAGATACTCGAAACCAAACATAAAACATATAGAGTATCAAACTGATACTCGAAACCAAACATAAAACATATAGAGTATCAAACCCTATACTCTCAGGCCACAGGCACACCTCGTTTCCTGGAACAATTTCAAAACGCAAGCAGTATCAACTGATACCTAAAATCCTAAACCAGTAACCTGTACCGGTTACACATCAGGACTTGAATAGAATAAATTGGGCTCTTTTAAAAAAGACATTCCACAAAAACCAGTAGCATCTGCAACAGAGGCAGGAAATCCTGTTGTAACAAATCTAAATTTGTGCTTACTATTGCAAATTCCATCCAGATTTAATGCATACTGTTTTTTTCTATTAAAATATATTTCTCCATAATATGATGATTCATAACACAGAATCATATCCATCCCATCCACAAATCCCACACAACCTGGAAATCTGCTTCCAGCCTCCACTCCCATTCTCATCCTCCCAAACTCTAGCCTTTCTGGTATTGCCCATTTGACTAACTGTGGTTGTAATCGAACTAAAGTTGAAATTGTTCGATTACAATACAGTCTTGTGGTTACCTCTCCGATTCCCCACTGTGCAGCACAACGGACAGTGGAGCCACCATAGAGGCCTAGGAAATATAATGTTATAGCAAGCTGAATGGCGGGAGGCACTTGCGGATTTTGGACGTTATTTTTAAAAATTTGATCATTCCGTATATGATTGAGAAGAACATTGAAAGAGTCTCATTTCATTCGAAAAAAAGCCATGAATCAATCATCGGACCTTGTAAATATCTAATATTTATCTATATTAATATAATTATAGTTATATATATTCTGTTTTGATTATAATTTAAATACATACATGTTGAGTAAACATATACTCACTCCGAGGAATAGGCTCTCGTGGTATTAAATACCGCATCTTGGACAAGCCCAATCCTAGAAGCTCAACGACCTCATCCATCTCTTCTCCCACTCCTTGATCGCTATCATCAAGCTGCTCGCTTGGTCCCATGATACTATCTCCCCCTACAGTTGAGAGAACTGGCTCATCCAGGAGAATTGTCAGTAGCCCCATCTGTACTGACATTGATCGAGGAATTGAAGGTGAGGATGATGCAGCTTTGAGATTGGTGGAAAGAAGGTATTTTAAAAAAAGTGACCAATCATCACCGCCATTGAATAGACAGCTAACAATAGTATTCAATAGCCATAGGTTATGTAGTTGCTGGGTGATTTTGGCTTTTTCTGAGATGTGAGGAATTAGATTTCAATCGTTGTTTGAAGTTCTGTTCAATTTTTCTCCTCCATATTTACGAGAATCTATCTGGCAACCATCTGTATGTACTAACTTTTACCAGTTACCGAACTCCAGACCTTGGTATCTACTTGAAAAAAAGTATCACATTGTAAAGTATAATGATGGTAAATTAACCCTTTTCAGAATTGCCAAGCTTACACAAAACCGTAAAGTAGGCTAATTTTTTAACTTTGAATACCACTACTGTCCAACACTACCCTAGTATGCTAGTACCGGTACCCAACCACCAACTATAAAAACTATTGCATGACCCCGTCCACTACCGGTACGCTTGGGTCGTGGGAACATCTTCAGCATTGGCTCTCCGCCATTCTATTCTCTCCCGGAGGACTCCAATCCCTCTACAACGTTCCCTTCTCCACGGGCTCTTCTCCCGCTCTGTGTTCTTAGAAATGAAGGTCCAATGCACGGTTGTAACCATGCCCACCTCCGATCTCCCGGAACATGCATACTCCACTTTGACGGCAAACGCTACCTTTTCGGTCATATCGGAGAAGGAGCCCAGCGGGCGTTGGTTGAACAGACGATAAGGCTTACGAAGATATCCGACATTTTTCTTTCTGGTCGTACGGAATGGCAGAATACGGGTGGATTGGTTGGCCTTATATTGACTATGGCAGATCAGGATGCCGCAATAATTTCCGATAGTCTAGGCAATCCCCAGGGAGGAACAAAGGAGAGAAAACCTTTGGAGCGAAAAGGAGTTACGGTTCATGGTGGGGAGAATCTACTACATACACTTGCCACCACCCGGCCGTTTGTTTTTAGGAGAGCGATGAACCTGAGGCTGCGTGAGATTCCGGTGGTTGAGAGCGCTGAGGGTAAGAAGAAGCAAGCTATCGGGGCGCCATATTTCAGGGATGAAAATCTGATTGTTCATGCTTTGCATATTTACCCGGAGGAAGACCTCAGGAATTCGGCGGAAGAGATTGAGGCAGGGAGCCCATCAGTAGTGGGGAAGGTTGATGTTGGGGCTACCAGGAAGCACTCGTTCGATGATTTTGCTCACCTTGAGAAACAGCGAGAAACTATTCTCCGAAGTGTGATAAAGCAAATGTTTTGTTCTGACTGGAGTATGGACACAATGGCTGAAGAAGGAGATCCACTTGACGCTCCTGGGCCTTCCACTGATACTTCTGTCGAATCGTTGCCCACATCATCATCAAGGCCTGACATGTGCAGAAGCAGGAGCACTAGCCCATCAAAACGGTCAAAGCTGATTCCAGAACGAGACCCGAACCTCTCAACGACCCTCCCACCACCAGGGAAGACCAGGGCGCCTTGGCCAGTGTCAACCGTTCACTCACTTCCACGGTCACGTCCCACACGTATCTCTCTATCCTACATCGTAACACTACATCCTCAGCGCGGCAAATTCCCTCCTGTTAAGGCTAGGGAATTAGGTGTCATTCCTGGACCAGACTTCAGTCGATTAACAGCAGGCGAAGCAATCACAACTCCAAATGGAAACGTCGTACAACCTGCTGATGTGATGGAGCCTGTGAGACCTGGAACCGGTGTCGCCCTTTGTGACTTGCCAGACACGGGCTACATCAAAGACTTTCTTGAAAAAGAGGAGTGGAAAGATACTGAGAAAGTTAGAACTGAAATTGGGTGTTTCATCTGGATTCTCGGAAGTGGAGTTTCTGCAAATGAGAGGCTCCGGTCCTTCATGAAGCAAATGGGTCATTCTAAACACGTTATTAGTGCTCCAGACGTTTGCCCTAACGCAATAACCTTCAAGGGGGGCGCAAAGTCATCGACAAAGTTGAATTTGCTGGATGAGAAATTCTTTCCCCTACCTTATTCCAGTGTCCGAGTACCCTCCCGGGTAGGCGAGTTCATGGAACCCGCGAAACCTGGAATGATCTTCAGAATTGAACCAAGGTGGGAATTTGACACCAAGGCCGTCAAGCCTGCTTTCAGCAGGGAAGCTATATTGCAGGAAGCAGAGCCCGCATACGTCGGGTTAGCGAGGATAGCTCGCGAAAGCAATATCAAGAATCCCGGAGATGATTCCCCATGGAAAGATGTAGAGGTTATTACTTTGGGCACTGGCTCAGCGCTCCCAAGCAAATATCGCAACGTTTCTGCAACTCTCGTTAAGCTTCCTGGCGCCGGAAGCATTCTGTTGGACGCAGGCGAAAATACCTTAGGGCAACTTCGCAGGCTATACGACCCTACAGGGCTCAAGGCAGCGCTAGGAGATCTAAAAGGACTCTATATTTCCCACCTCCATGCTGACCATCACCTTGGCTTTGCAGCAGTCTTAAAAGCATGGTACAATTAGGTTTACCCACTGGCCAACTCCGAGGCGAATCAGCTAATGAACATTGTGGCAGCCTGGAAATTCCTCGTCTGGCTACGAGAATATGCCGATGTAGAGGGGTTTGGATTCTCTAAAATCCGATTCATTAGTTGCGAAGACCTCCTTCGGAAGAACTTGAATAAGCCCAATCATCTCACCGCCCATCTTCCTGAAGTACTTGATTCCCTGTCCCTAGCCTCAATTCAAACCTCTCGGGCAGTTCACTGTCTGAGCTCTTTCACTACTTCCGGGACCTGGAGCAATGGGTTTAAAATCGCCCATTCGGGGGATACTCGTCCTACCAAAGGCTTCGTTGAAATCGGCCAGAACTCGACAGTTCTTCGCGAAGCAACATTCGATGACGAACTTCTTCCAGAAGCAATTGCCAAGAAACACTCTACCACTAGCGAAGCTATTAATGCCGGAAAGGAGATGGGTGCAAAGAACATCATTCTCACCCATTTCAGTCAGCGGTACCCGAAGTTGCCAATTTTGAGTGCTGTGGAGGAGAACGTGCCGGAGGTGCTTATCGCGTTTGATCTTTGCAGAGTTAGGCTTGGAGATGTGAAAAGATTCGGAGCGTTCATACCTGCGTTGGAGTTGTATGAGGAGGCCGATGAGGAGAAAATCGAGGGAGTGGAGGAGGTGGAGGAGGAGCCGGTTGTCGAAGAGAAGAAAGGTAAAGTAGGTAAAGCTAGGGGATATAAACCTGGGGGGAATAAGTCCAAGAAAAAAAGCGATAAGCGAGCATGAAGTGGTGGTGGAAATAGGCCCTCGCCCCCCTCTTGTGAGTAAATAGAGTTTGTATAATCTACCAAAATACATTATTCTAGAGCTAGTAAATACAGTACTCTATATGTACAGAAGTGTAGAAACCAAAGTTAGCGCACCTCACCCAATAGTGGTTTCTACACTTATAGTGTTGGAGTAACCTGGCTCATGGCGTATTGAGAGTTTAGAGGCACCGGGGGGCAGGGCTTCTACACAGGTAATGGAGATTTGAGATACTGTATTACTCTCCCAATACTTCCCATTGTAAATTCCTTCTGGTTTTACTTAACCGGATACGGACTCGAATGCAATACCAAGTAATAGTTTCGTTCTTACAACTAATTAATTGGAACTGGATTTCTACTCAATTAAAGCCCTTTCCCTGTTTCGGTACCCTCTATTCAAGTTGTGTTTCGTTGGTGTTCTGGTCATTTTTATAAATTGAATTTTATCGGGTTCGATCTCTCCCGTCTTTAGCGTCCCTACTCACTTGCCTTTTATACAGTGAATTCGTGGGGATTGAACTCCTGTTCCTAGGTTCTGTTATTTTTTCGTTCTCTCCGGATCCAACGCAAGCTTGAAATGCACCCCGGTTACCTACGGACGCTTACCTGGCCATATCCACGGGTGTCATAATTACGGTACGCGACCATAAGTACTGTAGCCAGCATTGCAACACCTAGATATAAAGCTAGGGCCTTTCTTGGAAAAATGGTTATATCGGGGAACAAGTGATGTAATGATAGGAGCCAAATATAATATCTGGGGGTGTGGTTTCGTGGTGTAGTTGGTTTTAACACCACGGAAACCCCGAAACCGCCCAAAAGGAACAGTACTCGAGCAATCAAGCTTCCACCCTAAACCTGGATAGGGAGGCAGAGAGTCAGTCTTTGGTTGAACACCACTACACTATTAGACTACACAACTATTTTGCTCCCCCCCACGAGACCCAACTCAGCAAACATTTGTGGGGGCCGAACCGCATATTCCGCACACCCAACTGGCCCCTCCTGGGATCCGTAGAGAAGAGGTATCCAGCTGTGGTGCCAAGAGTTTAACCAAAAGCCAAAAGCGGTAGTCCGGAAAATCAAGGATGAGCCTGCTATTGGATGTCATGGTGGCGAATACATATAGATTCACTGCTCAAACCTGACAACGAGTGACGGCTAGTAACGATACCACCAGAGATCTAAGGTGATGTGACTAGCTTTGGAGTCGCCATTTCATAAAAATTATGTCTACGCAAGCCAAGAAACTAGGTATACATCTTTCTCTGTTATCTACCATACCCATTTATTGTCACTGGCGGTGTTGTTCGTGTCTCAATAAGTTATACAACCGGACTATGTTGGACCTCATATGATAAACTATTTCACCCGAGTGATCTTTCATGATGGCGGATACAACAGTCTCATTCAACTATAGCAGCACCCTGCGAACAAATAAATTCTAATGACATTGTGGAAAGGCAAAGTATATCATATATATTGCCCAACTAACAGGCTAGAATGCCGCAACAAAAAAAGCAAGCGGAGTTAAAACGAAAGTGGGTGCTCAATCCCGTTGTACAGCCCTGTCTAATAAGTTCTCATACGGGATGCTCTGTGCCCGTTACAACACCAGCGGTTGAAATTACGACTTGTCACACAACGTACGATTTTGGGTTTCGACCTATCATACAGAGAATTTTCAATTTTTACCAGTCTTCATTTTATTATGTCGTCTGCGAAAATAATCGAAAGTCTGCAGAAGGAGAACAGCAACCTACGCTCTATGAATGCAAAAATCCTTGAGCGATTGAAGGAGATGAAGACGGAGATGAGCAGGGGGTATGAGGAAAAGGTGGAGGAGTATAGGAAGGAGTGTTTTAAGAGGATGATGTTGAGCATTGAGGATGAGGTGAAGGAGGCGAAAGAGAGGGTGAGGGGTGAGATGAAATTGAAGGTTGGAGAGATGGATGCTGGCTTTCGTAAAGAGGAAGAGAGGTGGAAGAAATTGGGGGAGGAATGGAAGGAGGAGAAGGAGGAGTTGATTAAGCAGAGGGATGATTGGAAAAGGAAGAAGGGGAATTTTTTGCCTAGTCCTGGAGAAATGCTGATGCCGGAGGAGGTGAAGAAGGAGGTGGGTGTGGGTTTGGAGCAAATGGTTTCACAGGCCTTGGAGGGGAGTAAGAGAAGGAAAGTGGGAGGCGAGTTTGACATGGAAAAAGGTCTGGGGAAAATGTTGCCGATGATGGTGAAGGTGGGTGGTGTGTTGCGGGAGGATGGGATTGGTGGAGTTTTGGAGGGGCTGCAGGGAACAGGTGTGGTGGTGGGTGAAAGTTCGAGGTGGTTGGTGGGACAGGAGGAACACGACCGTTGTAGGGCCAATGGGAGTTTATCTTCTACGGTTCTACTGAAAGTATTGGGGGAGGAGAGTGTGCGCGATTTATGTCGGCACCGTGTTTGGGTTGGGGGTAGGTGGTGTTCAGTTAAGAGGTTTGTGGCAGTCCCGCCTAGGACGAAGGAGGAGGGGTTTGGCAGGAGGTTTGGGGCTATGGAGGAGTTGGTGAGGGAGATGAAGAGGGGGATTGGGAGATTATTGAAGGCGAGGAATGAGGCTGCTAAATTGTGAGGCGGACGCCAAACTAAAGTATATAACTGAGGGACGTAGGCCCGAAATCTTTATTGGAGAATCTGTCGAGGAAGGCTCATCTCGATAAAGTAAGGTAAGGTAAAGATTTAAAGTGTAGAACAATATTACATTGATAAGATCTCTTCTCCGTTGCTTGATGATGTCTGTAAAGCTCGGGAGGCACTTCGATATTTATATCCCGAGTCTGAGTGTTCGCGGACTACTGCTAACCACTATGCCTGCAAAGTACCACTCTGGTTTAATTACGCAAACGTCCAGAATCTTATAAGTGCGAACACCGTTTGACCCTGAAACTTATCACACCCTTTCGCGGACTCGGAGTAGTATCCCTCCATAGAGATGACTGCGCTATTTGTTATACCAAACAGCGGCCTTCAACTTAGATGTCTGCGTAGACTATTATATTACTCTAGTCTGGTTGACTATCGTTCCAGTAGTCTCTTCAGTCATGAAGTGA
>JACCEG010000027.1:466337-566680 GCA_014065205.1 Tuber brumale | reverse complement strand
TCAGGAAAAACAGGAAGAAAACAACCATACTTTTGGCCATAAAAAAATCCAGTCATCATTTAGCTAACCTTTCTCTCTCCCCTCCTAGGAGTTTCCTCAACACAGTTCTTATTCCACTTCTCTTTAGGATATCTAAATATCCACTTTCTCCTTCTCCCCCCTCCTCTCTCAATTGTCACCTCATCTCCCCACATTGCCTTTCTTCTCTACATATTCTTTGTCCAATGCCTATGAGCAAAGGCCCATTTCAATCTCCTCTCAGCAAGAGCTTCATCAAGATGTATCCTTTCTTGTGCTACCCATTTTTTAAGATTTCTTTCTGACAGTCTGCGCTTTATAGTCCTTTCAGAGACAATTGGTACAATTTTCTTGGCAATGTCTTTATAGCTGAGATGGCGATTTTTGAGGGCTTCCTCAGCCATAGCTTCATCCTGAGCCTTAGAAGTCTTAGGATGGCTTCCTCTGCCCTCTTTCTCCTCTCCCTCTTGATCTCCTCTTACTACTGTGTCACTAGCAGTACTAAGAGGGATGTTGAGTTTGTGGGAAATGTCTGTCAAGAGCATGCCTCCTTCATGCAAACCATACACCCTCCCCCTTGTCCATTGACTGAGATGCTTAGAAGGAATAGGTTTTTTGGGATGACTGCGAAGAACAGGAGCCATTATTTCTCAGAATAAAAAAAGAGGGGGTATTATGGGATATAGGTTGGGTGGTAATGATCTTTGTGGTGGGGCTGTTGTGCGAGGTTGTCTGGGAGCGATCGGTTGTCATGCCCCCTAGCACCTCCGCTAAATTTTGTCCACGCACAATATCTCAGCCATTGTGATACTTTCCAGATAGGCTAGTTGCGCTAATAGCCCTGGATGTGTGATTTCTGGTACTTCGTACCAGAGCTCTTGATAACCTTTAAAATTTTTAAGGAATCGTATGTAAGGTATCCAACGTTCGAGACACTCGCGAGGTGTAGGTGTAAAAGGGTTCGGTTGGTCCGATTCGGGACTCAAGACTTGAATCTCCTTTTTCTCGAGGTTTAGGATGTACCTATAGTACATATAAAAGTGTGTGAGGCCCAGGCCGAGGGGATGTCTGGCCCCCGGCTAACTGTTCCTGGGTCTTCCTTATTGCTCTCTTCCGTCTATAAAGAGCACAGAGTGCTACAGTCGACAAAGTCTTCTGACTCGGTCGAATTCCACTCAAATTCCGAACCGTGCCAGGTGCGATATATGCTATTGAATTGATCCCTCGTTGGGATCCCGAAAGGAACTGTGAACCACGAGGGTTCTTGCGTATATTCTTCGTCGATTTCGCACAACTCGGTCTCGAATATTTCATGGAAGGAATGAATATAGATAGGACAATGAGGTGCTTCGAACATATAATCGAAGTCTGAGGTGAGGGTGGAGTTTGAGGTGAACTCGTAGTTCATGTAGTGAGCCTTGGTAACAGGAGAACTATCAATATACTGTTAGGCGGACGCCAAACTCAAGTATATAACTGAGGGACGTAGGCCCGAAATCTTTATTGGAGAATCTGTCGAGGAAGGCTCGTCTCGATAAAGTAAGGTAAGGTAAAGATTTAAAGTGTAGAACAATATTATATTGATAAGATCTCTTCTCCATTGCTTGATGATGTCTGTAAAGCTCCGCAGGCACTTCGATATTTATATCCCGCGTCTGAGTGTTCGCGGACTACTTCTAACTACTATGCCTCCGAAGTACCACTCTGGTTTAATTACGCTAACGTCCAGAATCTTATAAGTGCGAACACCATTTGACCCTGAAACTTATCACACTATTTCGCGGACTCAGTGTAGTATCCCTCCGTAGAGATGACTGCGCTATTTGTTATACCAAACAGCGGCCTTCAACTTAGATGTCTGCGTAGACTATTATATTACTCTAGTCTGGTTGACTATCATTCCAGTAGTCTCTTCAGTCATGAAGTGATCAAGTTCATGCCGGTTCACCTAGTGCCAATCGCAAGTGCGAGCCCGACGTGTCAGCGTCTTAAGGGTCTCCGACTTATCTAGGTCTTCCATTCTGAGCATGCTTCCCCTTGGTCCGCCGGCCTCCGTAGAGGGGTCCTATTACTAGGACCAACCAACCTACAGCTGATCTCAGAAGGGTATGGGTGGATTCGGTATACCCCTAATAGCTTCCGCTACTGGGATATCCTCTTGGAGTATTTCGCCGAAAACGTCCCGTCACTTTCGGCCCATAGTTAGGAAGCCTAACTTTGAAGCCTACTATCTCAATGCGCCTCCGACGGATTTCCTCCGTTCCACTTCCCAGATGTCGCCAAAGGTCCCCTCTCATCTATCCTGCGAACAGCATGCGGTCGGATGGACGGCGGCGACGTATATGGTGTTATGAAGTGGCCTTCATTGATGTGACATTTCAGTTATGGGACGCAACTCGCGAAATCTCGCTAATGACATGCAGGCCCCATAAGGGGGCCAGAGGGGCGTGTTGGCTCCGGTAAATTGAGGGTCTGTGTGCAGTTACCCTACCATGGGTCTGTGCACATGTCTCGGATTTCCATATGCCTAACATAAATGGATTGCGTATGAGGAAGTGAAGAGGGCTTGTGATGATGAAGAGGGGGTGGATACAGAGGATGATGAGAGGTTCATGCGGAGGATGGGAATTATTTTTGAGGAAGAGGAGGCGTTGAAGAGGGGGAAGTTGGGGGTGAGGCTTCGGTGAGTCTGCTGGATAAGGCAAGAGGAAGGAGATGTGTGGATATGGGAAAGGCGAATGAGTTGGGGAGGAAATTGGAGAGGAGGGTGAATGCTGGGATGAAGGTATCGGGGAAGGGTAATGGGAAAGCAGAGGTGGTGGAAAGTGATGGAGATGATAGTTTGTTGAGCGAGAGTGAGGTGGAGGTGAGAAGGGCTTGGTTGACAGAGAATGAGGATGTGGTATATGCTCAGATTTGATGATTTGTTGTTGTGTTGGAGGTATGAGGCCGCGGGAACGGATTGCAAGTACCGGTATCCCACAAGGTAGTTTGGGAGTGCCGGAGGTTGTATTCACTGTGCGCTGGAGGACTAGTACGATGCTGGTGTAAACAAGCTATTATTGCCAGAAAAACCTAGCTAGTTAGTATAAAATTGAAACTTCTTTAAAAAAAAAAAAAAAAAAGTAATGATACCCTTACACGGCAACCACAATGACTACTATTGATTTAATTGAGTTTCCATTAAAAACATATGAACTCAATTAAAAAATATATGATAGTAGAAATAGAAAATATCGATTTAATAATGCTACTATTTTGTATGACCTCCATTTGCATCNCTTTAAAAAAAAAAAAAAAAAAGTTCTCGTATGGTCGCTGGCAACGGCACCACCACAACAAACAGTAAAGTTGATCACAAAAAAAAAAAACATATGAACTCAATTAAAAAATATATGATAGTAGAAATAGAAAATATCGATTTAATAATGCTACTATTTTGTATGACCTCCATTTGCATCTAGCAGAGCCTGAAGTCTCTCCGGCATCCTCTCTATCCACCCATCCAAGGTCTCCTAGGGAATCAGATCCCACTCCTCCTTTGCTGCATGAAATAATTCAGCAGCACTATGGAGCCTTCTTTGCTCCTTAGAGAATCGCTTTCTGCGGGCTCTTTTGAGAAGTGCCCAGGCATTCTCAATTGGGTTGAGATCTGGTAAGTTGGGAGGCCAAGGCAATCTTTTATATCCACATTCCTCCTGCAATTTCTTGTTTTCCAATACAGCATGCCATGATACATTATCAGTAGCCATATAGATGGTTTCTGGAGCTCTGCTTATGCCTTCTATGAAAGGGATAAGATATGGCTGGTGTATCTCAGTTGCATATTGGTGTGCATTGAGGCCAAGTCTATCACCTTTGCTAGTCCTCTCCTCCTCAGTCCTTTTCCTCACAAGAATTAACTCTGTCTTCCCTCCATGCATAATTGCAGCATAGACCCCAATGTTCGTGCGTCCTGACTTAAAGCTGGGCTTTAAGTTTTTTTCTTCCCACTCCTCACCTGGTCTAAGTCTGACCTTTCTTCCTACTGGATTTGGGTCATATTCAATTGTGGCTTCATCAACAAAAACCACCCACTTCCAAGCTCTTGTCCAGTTCCTTCTCATCCTTGCAAACCCCTTTCTCTTCTCCTTCTGTCCTTTCCTCCAAAATAGCTTTTTTCTTAGTATTTTGAGCTTAAAACCAGCTTCTCCAGAGATCTTGTTTATATTATCTTTCCCAAGACCAACATTAGCCTTCTGGGTAATATCCCTTAGTGCTAAATGAGGCTCAGAATCAATAATATCAAGAACTACCTTCCTTTTGGCATTGGTAATTTTGGTGGGTCTGCCAGCTCTGGGAGCATCATGGGTATTGCCATCATGAATTTTAGCTCTTTAGATCACTGATGAAACAGTTGATTTGGGGAGGTTCATCAACTTAGAAATTTTATCATACCCCATATCAGTATGATTATATAGGGCATAAATTTCTCGATTTCTGTCTTCACGCACTCTTCGGGTATGTGGTGGGGCCATGGTTGTGCGGGGATGTTCAGGTGATGTGGTAAAAAAAGCCGCTGCTACGGACCGTACGAGAACTTATTAGACAGGGCTGTACAAGGTTCTGTAGTACTCTAGGTCACATTACAATGGCAGCCTACCCTTGCCTCAAGCGCGATCCCCCTTTGCATTCCAGCGGCCAAAAAGCTCGAACTCCATCCTCTCAACAGCTTTTGGACCGCTCATAATCTGGCTCATCATGTCTGAACCAGGCGGGAAATCGATCTTAAAACACGGCTCGCCAACCCCCTTCATATTGACGAGGACTGCTTGGCGAAAGTGCCAACGGAGAAGATGATCTTCCGGGCGAAGCGGGTCATCAAGGAACGGTTGATCGAGTTGTCGGCCAGCGATTCCGTAGCTGCTAGCAATAGGCGCGAAGCAGACGATCTTGTGGTGATCCTAGACAGGCATTGGTTAGGAACAGCACAAATCCTTTAATCTCGGGCCAAGCGTACATCCGGATTGGTTGAGATCTGATAGCAATCAAACAGTGCGTGCATATCTCGGGTGAGCAATATCCCATTCTGCACGGAGTTGATAGTTCCATGCGACGCAGAGGCCGGCGGAACGGTGATCCAATGATCGAGATTACGTTGGCCCCAGTGCGCCTCATATGCTAAAGGAAACACATGAGCAGCTTCGAAGGGCTCCCAGTAAGTAACACCATTTATCACTGCTGATCTGCCAGTTATAACGCAACGCCGATCCCGGTTACGTGCAGAGTCAAAAAACGATTCGACACGGGTCCCGGAGTGCAGCGAAAGAGTACAAAGTAGAGGGACTTCATCGGTGACAGTGATGGAACCTATCGTGGGTGAATGGTAGTCGATGACCAAAGGATAAAGGGGGGCCTACCCTTCGTAAATATGTAGTAATTGCCTGGCTGAAGTGGCTCCTCGTCCCTCTCAACAAGTCGTTGGCTGCCGTCTTGTAGGTCGAAAGTATCGGTAATTGTGCAGAAAATCTCTACCATAGAATAGAGGTTAGCGTTGGTAATACCCGGTGCGACCCAGAGACCTCCGAGCACGGTGTCGCAATCATTGGAAGCGTAGATGTGGGTATCGTACCATGCCGAGCAATTGGTGGGCTGGATATATGCGACCCTATCTTGGTCTGTCGATGCCATCGCTTGAGGTCAAAGCACAAATCAATGGAGAAAGGAATTTTCGCGTAAGTGAAGAAAGGAGTGGTTGCAGTGACGAAAGGATTGGGTGAGTGGTACGAATTGTAGGTCGACAACTGAGGAAAAGCAAACACGTACTTATCCGAACTGCCAAGCGGGTAATGCTTGCTTATATAAGCACACAAAGCTGTCGACCTCAACCTGGGCCAAGAGAGCCAGGCAGCAGTTATTTTGAGTGAAACAAATCTCTTGGACACCCAGGCAGGAGGCGACACCTTGGAGAGGTGTAAAATGTCAGTTTTCAAGCAAGGAGAATTTCTGACATGATAGATGAATAATATCAAGTAAACTACAAATACGGTACTGAAAGCCAAGCCTCGAAGCTCTAAGATAGATTCCACTCCCGCTCCTACATCAAACCCAGGTCCCGACCCTACTCTCCTAACCTTTTACTTGTGTATGGCAAACTGGAGGCTGTTTACCGGGGGTTGTTTCATGACTCTTCTCATGTGTTTCTTTTGATGTATGTACTAAGCACTCTAACATTTGGGAGAAGCATAAGTATTTTTACTCTTCTGGCCTAAACCTCCTATCATACCATGGATGGTAATATCACATTTGTAGCGCGCCGAACAGGCCCACCGAATTTTCCATTGTGGAACAGGTGCATACCGGTAGGTGGGGGACTTCACCACACGGCCCACGGCATCACGTGCAGGGAACACCGACGATCGACAGTCTATCTATCTCAAAGAAACGGTGTGGAGGATAATTACTGGTATCCGAGGGCACGATCCTGGAGGAGCGTAACCCATCCCTGCGACTGGAGGTAACCCCATGGAAAGGATGTAATAATACCGTAAAATCTCGAAAAATTGGGCTGGCTTGGCAGTAAGACGCATTGAGAGAGCCACAGATATGCTACACACATACCTAATTTGACAATAAAACAACCTCAGGTATGTTTTTTTTCTATTGGGGGAGAGTTTTGGTTGTTTTTATCTAAGCGCATTTGCTTTTCATGTTTATTTCTGATATGGCCCTTTACCTACTCGAGTACGTACTTTGTAAGAGATCAACATTTTAGTGGTGTTTTGAATGATACTGTATCCACCGCCCTTTAGTTCCTTAGAATATTCCGAGACAAGGAATAGCTCAAGTGTCTTAATCGCAGAGATATTTTCTACTGGTTGGGTCACAGCGAGAGCTCCATGGCCATACTACCTTGGGTCAAGATCTGAGGTTAACCTATGCCCCTAATCACGCTAAAAAGCAGCGAAATCTGCACACAGATTAGGGGATTGCGGATCCTGTTGAGGCGCACTGCCAAGCTAGCCCAATTTTTCGAGATTTTACGGGTACCTCTCTTGGACAAGGAATCTTAATTGTTTTTCACAGTATCATCATACCAGGCCTTACGTGCCACTTGTTTATGGAGGCTAACTCTTGGCCGCAAAAGCTTGGCATATCACCTATTCTACTATCTACCTGTCAAGCGAGGCAAGACCGGCCACACGCCCCGAGGTACCCCACTCCTCATACCGGTACTGTTTAACACTAGACCTCTCAGATCGCTAAGCTTTTGCCTCATTTATGAGCCAGCATCGGTGCTGACATAGTTTTTTAAAATGCTCTGTTGCGCTACCGGTAGTTACATATCCCATAGCATCCTGCCTTTGCCTCAAGCGCGAGTCCCCTGTTCATTGAGAGTGCCCAAAGCCCCAAGGTCCAATCCCTCAGCGGCTTTTTAATCGCCCATGATCTGGCCCGCCGTGTCTGGACTCGACGGGAAACCCATTTCAAAGCAAGTCTCCCCAGCCCCTTTCATATTCGCCAGGACAGCTTGGCGAAAGTGCCAAAATAGCAGCGGGTCGGGGGGGCGAAGTGGGTTTTCCAGGAAGCGCTGATCAAGGTGTGCACCGGCGATTCCATAGCTGCAAGCAACTGGTGTGAAGCAGACGATCATGTGCTGCTCCTAGATAGAGATCAGTTACGACCACAAACTCCTCAATCTCAGACCAAGCGCACTTTTGGATTAATTGAAATTTGGTAGGAATCAAACAGTGGGTGCATATCTCGGGTGAACAATATCCCATTCTGCACGGAGTTGATAGTTCCATGCGACTCAGATGCCGGCGGAATGGTAATCCAACGCCCAAAGTTATGCCCCCTCCAGTACCCGCCATATTTTCGGGGAAACACATGAGCGGCTTCGAAGGGCTCCCAGAAAGTAACACCATTTATCACTGCTGGCCTGCCCGTTATCACGCAGCGCTGATCCCGGTTGCGTACGGCGTCAGTAAACGCTGAAACGTGGGTCGCAGTCTGCAACGAAATCTGATGAAATAGAGGGCCTTCATTGGTGATAGTGATGGAACCTATCACGAGTGAGTGGCAGTCTATGGCTGAAGCATAAAGGACGCCTACCTTTGGTGGCAATGTAGTAATCTCCTGGTGTAAGTGCGCACGCATCGTTCTCAACCAATTGTTCCCTTGTCATCTTGTATGTGGAAAGTATCTGTAAAGATACAGATAATCTCCACTACAGAATAGAGATCTCTGTTGCTCATACCCTCTGACGCAAGGAGGCCTCCGAGCACGGTATCACGATCATCGGAAGAGTAGATGAAGGTATCGCGCCATGCAGAGCGAATACGGTGTGGGGTTAGTTGGGGAGGGCCTTGGGCGGTCGATGTCATCACTGAAATTGCAGAGTAGGAAAGAAAAAGATGTTCAAATTGATGAGTTAGGAGTGGTACCGCCGGGGAAAAAGTGGGAATTGTTTGTACGGAGGAGAGAGTACGAGTACTCGAGCACATAAGTGGTATGATATGAAGGCTGCTAAGAAAAAACAAACATGCACTAACCCTAATTGAGCAAAGGGTAACTAGAGGTTATGTAAGCGCAAGAATCTCTTGACCCGATCTAACTTTTAATATCCCCTGCGACGCTACCCCAGCTGCCCCCCCAGTCAGCACCATTTTACCGCACCTAAGTGACCTAACCGACAGCGATAAACAAATAAATCTGGGAACAAGTGATAGGGATAAAGTTTTCGTACAGAAAAGGGTTTATTTTGCGGATTAACCTAAATTAACTGTTCGGATACTTTATCTTTATGCCTTGTATACCGTATGGTTCCGGTCGTGATAAACCTGTTCATGCGGCCATTGTATAGCTTGATTATTAAACAAATAATTGATTTTATGGGCAATCTAAAAAAGAAAGTTTATTTGTCAAATCAGTACTAGTGTGATGTCTCATGTGGAAAAAATCGATGATTTCGCCTATTTTTATCCAATATATTGCTGGTGGCCATTCTTGAGGCCCTGATACAAACTTGAAATCCAAAGATCACGGTCTTCTAGTCCATATTTCCCAAAATTTAAATCATAGATGGATGCAGCTGGTGTCTAGCTACATTTCTATGATCTTAAAACACCAAAAAAATTTCTTGTTGGTGATGATTATTCAGCTTGAAATCAGTTAATTATTTATCCTTCCCATATGCAGGTTTATCGCGACCGGAACCATACTACAAAGAGTAAAACAGAAGCGGTAATCGGATTTCCTGGTGTAGTTGGTTCTACACCACGTTGCGAGTGAAAAGCATTAACTTCCCACCTACTAAACCCAACTTAGCCACTATTCGTGGGGGCCGAGCTGCACACCACCCCTCCCACGACAGCCTCTCTACTTTTTCTCGAACCCGGGAACCCATTACGTTCCCTGAGAGCCCTAAGGCAATCCCGTAAGTTAGAGCCCAACAGACCATATTGGCAAGATCCGAAGCTTAGTTATAGAGGTCCATGAGCTGGTTGACAAAAATTTCAGTGCACCATTCCTACTGCCTAGAATAACATTTGAGGCAGGGGAAAGTGTTCGGAAGCAGATGGATAGTCCTCCATTCATCAGGTTCAGTCAGCAATGGATACAGATACCCTGTGGGAAGGCATAGTATCGATTGCCGGCGCCACCACTTCTTTGTGTTGATAACTATATTCATCAAGATCACAAAACATTACTCGATAAACACTTATATTGCAAGTCACGCATCGCAAAGACACTGCGCCGGCTCCGGCCGGGTGGATGAAAGCAACTCGTGTCCGCTGGACAGTGGAATATATGGGAAACCCGTCAAATTTAGTAATAATATTATTATAGAATACTCCAACGGAGAGAGCCCAATGACAACCTTCCAACCCGTAGCCAATGATTGCCAAGCTACCATTTCCAGCCAGCCCTACTTGACAGCACTTGCCGGTACACTCCTCTGTTGCACCAACGCAGCGGTAGACATCCCCCCCGTTCCTACGACTGCTAGGTGGGTGATGGAAATGGTTGGTGAATTCGGGAGCGGTGGGGTAGCAGTACCTTTTCACCAACAGTCACTCAACGTTTTCGAATGATACTACCAATAGTTGCTGCGGTTACGACTTTTTGGAGTTAGGTAAATAATTTGCAAAAATTCAGATGCCCTATAGATACACCTCACCGCACTGGTGGCCTATGCTCCAGATATGAAAATATGGTTAAATTGCAAGCGCAAAACTGCGATTGTACCCCCCCCCTTTCGTCGCCCTGTACTGGTGTTCGCATCCTCAGCTGCATCATCCCCCCCCCAATTTCTACACATCCTAATTGTTTCTTCGAGCATCACTGCGGTCCCCTTCCCCGCCCTTGCCTTCGCCTGCAGCCCCCTTTCCTTCTTCTCTTTGTGCCCCCTAGCTATTCTGAGATGACTCCCTAGCATCCTACTTCCTCTAAAGCTCTACTGCATTCTTTGCCTCCTTTGCCTACTTCTTCTTCGCCTTCAAGAAGGTGGACGTCTTATCCTTGACAATAGCCGTCACCCCATCATGGTGGGGGTCCTTGATTGCGACAAACTTTGAAATAGTCTTCCTGCTGCCACCACCAATATTTATGTTTCTGCTTATGCGAACTTATGCTCCCAGCACCCAGAGACCACCCACCCGCCCTTCCTTGTGTCTCCGTTCTCCAATTTTTTGAGGCTCAGGGGAACAACCCAGCGTTCGATGGATCCCGTTGGAGTGCATAAGTCGAGTATATTGTGCGCGTTGCATTTGATAGGTGGGAGTATGACACGCGGAAGGGTCTAACTGTAATTGCAGAGCTGTTGCATTGTATACGGGCTCTGAATTGGGGTGTCGGGTTCGCCTTTGAAGCGGGTTATGCCAAAGTCGTCTATTGTTGGGTTAATCTTCTTCGCGTCGGCGCGGTGGTCGATGCCACAACGGAAGGCGACATGTGAGTACTCGGGATCTTCATGGGGGGTTTTGTTTTGTATGACTAATCCATGAGTCTCTGCAGATAGCCGGGGCTCTCATAGCGCTGCGAGAAGCGGCAATAGTCTTTGCGGTTGGTGCCGTCTGTGGGGCCAGAGGAGAAGCTGGTGCATTGTTCTTGGCTCGTACACGGAGCGGTTACAACGCAGGTCTCCTTTTCGAGAGGGGGGCTGGCGAAGCCACCCGCATTCTTGGTCGGGGGGGATTGGAAAGCTTTGTCAATGTCCTTGATGCAGTCCTCTAGGACGGTGGAGCGGGTATAGGCGACTGTCCCGAAGCCCATTGGGGTGCCCATTTCGACGATTGCAAGGACGCCGCCGTTCGCATTTTGGTGCCTACTATTCCAACTTCCATGATCAACTACCAAGTGATACCCTGTGATTGTATATCGGTGGTGAGTGGCTGGTAGCATATGATGCATAATTTAGGTATGCCAGTGTGGGCGAGTAGGCTTATGATAGAAGTCTTCACTGTGAGGCCAAGCGATACTTTGCTTGGCGCTTTCTAGCTCTCATGATTTTGGGGTATAATACGAAGCTATGTCGTGTTCTGCCTTATCCCTGCTTGATCACTCGTAAGGTTCGGCAGCTAGGTTTACTCTACCACATCACGGCAACTCAAGAGTATCATGCCCTGGCACCTTACCACTTCACTCATATGGAATGACAGACTTTCCGGCCGGGTTCAATACGGTGCCTCCTATGCCGCTATGCGTGCTCTAGCGTGCGATCCAACACCTAGCGAGTTGCTGGGAACGTCACCAAATCGCACTTGATCATACTTTCTATCTATACATGGACTATAAGACTCCCTTCCTCCCACCCATGGATGCAACCTGCCTTGCCTACTAGCTTATCGACAAATAAAAAGGGGGGGGTGGTCTGAAGAAAGGGAGAGAAGTTGGGGAAGCAGAAGGAAAGAAAATGGAAATGGGCGTATAGGGATTGGTCCATTGGGATCAAACAAAAAGGTGAGGGAGAACAAAAATAAATTAATAACGGCGCAAGTGGGAGCTGGGCACTAAACTTTCCATCTACCGTGGAAAATGGAAAAGGATATAAAGAACGCAAAAGTGAAAAGTGGAGGGAAAAAGAAAATGAACCACAGGGAATAAAGGCAATTGGGGAACAGCCGCTCCGCTCTGGAATTCAAATGGCCCGGGTGGAAAGGAAAGGAACAGATGACGTGATCGGGGTAAATCGGAAAATGGATTTTGGGAGTTGGGGAGTTAAAGGATACGCCGAGGTTCCAACTGTCTAGCATCCGCCGACATCACTTGGCCTTCAAACACTGCGTCGGACAATAATTTCCCAATAGCCGTGGCGTTATCAATGCCCCAGCACGAATGTCCCCTGGCCATCAATGAGCCCTCTGTTCCCGTCTCACCAATAAGACGGCAACCTGAACCATCCACATTCAGAAGGGGCAGATAGCAGGCTTCTTTGCGGGTTACACGCCCTAGACGAATGTGGTCAGATACACCGAGCTATTAAGTCATCACAGCGGTCCTCCTCAATTTGTACGTCTGCTGTTCTCTCGGGCACCGCTACTTCCATATCTGCCTCGCCTTAACCGGAGATTTTGTTGTTCGGTCGGCCATCGATTTCCGGGGACACCGTATTAGATAGCTGCCTGTTGTGGGGGGATGATTGGGGCGTTGCTGGTATGGTTATTTCGGTGAAGGGGGGATAGGCCGATACAAGAGATGAAGGCGTTGTAGTCACACTGTGTGCTCACAGCCCGGATATTGCACCCGAGGGGTATAGCTTTGACATCCACAGGCCTGCGGCTAAGATTGCGGTGGGTGCAGGAATGGTGCAAGTCCCGATTTGTGTCAGTGTATGTTATCACGGAGAGCTTTCGACAGTTAATTGGAGAGGGGGGAACGGAGTTCACCAACACAGATGATAGGGTAGAGTGGCGGTTGGCACGCCATTTGGAGTCAAGTGATCGGAGGGAGGCCGGGTCGCGCGTGATGGGGTTGGACTGGATTCCGTATATTCGATATTGGTTACCGAAACAATGATGACATTAACCCCTCGCTCCTGGGCAAGCGTTACTACCGACATTGTGAATTGATATGGGTGAACTTGTGCAGTCTCCTTGCTACCCCCATATTCTCATAACTGATCACCAAATTAGGCATTACCCAAGCCAAATCCTTGGCCAGCTCTGAGACCTTCGATTTACCCCCCCCCTACCTTTCTATTTTCCCCTACTTCTTTTCACTAGCGACACTCGCGTCTGAGCTCCTAATCGCTCCAACTCACTGCGCTCCCGACCCGTAGCCTCGTGGTTCCCACGCGGCACTCGCCTATAGCCCCACGTTTTCTCACCCCCGTGTTCAATCGCTAAATCTTAGTATAGCTTGAAGCATAAGGGCACGATATTGTTCGCGTGAGCTGATACCGCCAATAATCCACCAGCCTTGCCTGACCCACGACCGGCAATTCTGCTCGCTTCTATAATCGTAATGCTGTGCTTCCTTGGGCCGTAATCCTTATGCCGAGTCAAGTACGGTAATATGCTGTTATGCAACCTGTGATTCCACCTCCTGTCAGGAACCCTGCTTAGCGACTAGAGCCCGGAATAGACGGCTGGAGGCCGGCGCCCCCGATCAAGCGAAACGTAAAGTCAAACTCACCTATTATGAAGACATTCTTTTATTCCCCACCCACCATAGCCGCCATACCGCCGCAGTAACTCTGGGAAAAATAACCGGTTCTATTGAAAACAATAGTATGGTTTGGGAACTCGTTTCTAAAAGGGTAGCAATAAAGGACTCGGGTTTCTCTCAAAGCTTGCCTACCGATAAGCCAGGGACCGGATGGTAGGGCGGGTCAACTACATAAAGGGCGGGCTTCCTGTTGGTTCTTTGAACTCCGTCGATTGCGGGGAAAATATAGAAGAAGGAGGGCAGATGGGAAGTTGAAGTAGCAGCAAGATTGAATTTTTATTAGTATGGAATGCAGCAGGAGGTATGGGAGTAAAGGGTTGGAAGAAAGGCTCTTTCGAGAGAACGGAGGAAATCACCCAACGTCAGCCGATTATGCCACCTTTTGTCTTCATAGTGCCGACACGCTGTGAGTTCAGTTGCCGCAACTCCCTGCTTTTAGTTCTCTCACTTGCGCTGACGAGACGTTCCCTAGAAATATGTGCTGACGGTCTGACTGTTGGCTGATTTTCTTTCCTGACCCCAGTATGTTCGGGCGGGACGGGATTGTGAAAGGTGGAGAAGTTATTCCCTCCCGCCCAGTATATTTCGTTTTTGGAGAACCAGAATTCGGAGAAGTGATGCGTGCCGCGACCGAGGAGGAGTGGGGGATGAAACAAGAAGGAGAGTAGGAAGTTCAAGTTTGCTGGTCGGATAGCACAGGAGGGTTTGTTTCTAGTCAATCCCTGGTAGGATGTTATGGGTATAATTTTATATCGACCTAATAATGAGTGCTTGGTGTAAACTACGAAGAAATGGTGCGACATGCACAGTCCAGGTCTGTCCTTGCTCCAACTTGTCAAGATTTTGACAAGTCCAAAAGTCTGAGCCAGAATCAGTTAGCAAGAACGACGGTTACCTTGGTTGCGTCAAAGCTTGTGTCGGGCAGGGGAGAGAGAGAGAGAGAGAGAAGAGACAAAGGCACGGGAGATTGGGGCTGTTTCGCCAATGCAAGATGAGATCAACTCACCTCTTTTCGGTGTTTGTTTCTTTTCTGCCCTTTCCTTCTGTTCATTATTGTTTCACCGGGCCGCAGAAACCTGGCTAGTCCGACATTTTCTATCCTACTTGTATCCCCGAGTTGAGAATTGGCACCTGTTTACGTTTTCTATAGGCTTGCTGTCACTATTCCAGGGTGATGGGCCAATCGTTGACACGGAGATAGTATACTAATAAATTGACAACAAGGAAAACCAAAGAAAGATGCAAGAAGGTAAAAATTAAACTTATGATGTTGGATAAAAAATAAAATAACCTTGCCCGTGCTTGAACTGGGGACTACAAGTGTGGTAGACTGGTGTACAGTACTACCAACTACACCATGAAACTAGATTACTATCTTTTGTGTCGTCTGAAACAGTGAAATTTGCAGTTTCGGAGAGGCAGGTAACAACCTGGTAACTGAGAACAGAGCATTGAATACTTAAACGAGCCTTTCTCCCCTTTACCTTCCGAATATCTGCACCACAAACAACTCCGCCCTCTCTTTATCACCCGCTCCGCATCACCTTATTTCATCACGATACACCAGATACACAATGCTACGTACAATCTGTTTGTTCCATAAATCCTACTGTCTAGAAATTATTCCCGTTGCTAACTTCCTGTCAATTGTTTTTCAGTGACCAGTCCCAAAACCAGGGAAATACTTGTGATCACTGCAGCAATTTCTGTCAGTTGTTGGTTCGCAGCGGACTACGCGAGACGAATCCATATCGCCGAGGGATACCGCAAATGAGATCACGAGCTTTACCAGTTGCAAACTGCTCGGAACACAGCCCCACAGAACGAACGCGTCTAGCCACCATGCGAATAACTTCAAGACCCGTATACCACCATAATTTCTTGCCACTCTTGAGGTTTAGGTTGGGATGGTTCTGGTGCTTGTGTACCTGGAGTTTTCGCTTCTTTATTCGTTTTTTATTTTCTGTTTCAGGATGGTAGCTTTCGGTAGTAGGGTTTATGGTGAAGGTTTGCAATCGGGAGGGTTTGCTCACCCTACGGTGCAAAGTGCCTAAAGGTGGGTCCTCCGGTGAAACAGGAAGCCCGTGGCAACCGATCGGAATTGAGCCCGGAATTGCCAAGACAACCATGCAATAATACCCTGCCAGCGACCATAGATTTGTGAATAAAGTAGAAATCAAGAAATTTATTCAAGGAAGAAAAGGTTGCTAATAAGATGCTTCAGTTAGAGATACACGACGATGACTTTTATATACAGTATCTGTAAATGGAGCGGTTCCATACTTCCATCCAGCATAATCTGCGTCAAGTATTCAAGTGCTCTTCCACCAGTATTTGAGCAGTAGAAGTGGGGGAATTTCCTGCAAAGACTTTGGTACCATCTTGACCAATGAAGGCCAATTATAGTGGCAGTTCTTTCTTGTGTACCACTTGGCCCTCCTCCATCTGTACTCAATCGAATTTGGTTCACAGTAAAATTTGGGGAAAAACATACAAAGATGACTCCTCTTCAGAATCTCCTCTTGAAGGCGTGACTTTTGGTCTAAAAAGTCAGGCGAAGGTGTATTTAGTTGGGAAGTGGTAAACGCTTGTTGTCTGGAAGTAGAGTCTCATTGCAGGTAGGACTCGGTTTCGGTTGCCTGACTTACGACACCATCGCTCTATGTTCCAACTGGTAATTGTGGTTTGCCAGTCACGAATGTGGCTTAGCGAAGAAAGAGTTTTCACATGATGCATGGTTATGAGTTATAGGTATGTTATGTTTTACACATGACCTCATTTAGAGGTCATGAGTTTCGCGCATGTGACCACTTAGGTCATATCACTGGTTATGATGATATGTTATATTTTGTACATGACCCCAGTTGGAGGTCATGGGTTTTCCACATGTGACCACTTCGGTCATATGACTTATTAAAAATAATATTATGTAACTCACAGGTGTAAGACAGAGGAGGTGCGTGACTCGAGGAGTAAGTCACACAAGCTTGAAGAGTAACTATCTAAGGGGTCACTAGGACTAAGGAGATTGGCTCTTCAGGCCTCATTCTAAGCAATTTTCCTACTTATTACTTTATGCTTCTACAAATATGAAACCTGTATGCTCTTTACGATTTACTTATGCAAGAAGAGAACTCTACTATAAGAGCAGAGTTGAAGCAAGAGTACTATGGGATATAAGGACTAGAGACACAAGGGTCTCTCCTACCTCATCGCAGGCATAGGCCTAAGAGCAATCATCCAGGAGAGGAAGAAAGAGAGAAGTATTGTCTACCCATTGGCAAAGAACTGATATCACTTAGGGATCATAAAATTATGTAGCATCACTTATAGTGAGGCTTAGACAATACCAAGATGGACTATGCTTTTGAAGATGAGTTGTGACAACTACCCAAGGTAGTAGCTGAATTACAAGGAATGGTTTCACAACTGGGACGAATAGAGAGTCCGATAACACCAGAGGAATGATTGGTTCACCAAGAATCTTGCTCTGAAGAAGAAGAAGACTAGAGAATGGAGGCTGCCACACCAACAGGAGGAGAGGGTGCAGGCCTAGAACTGGAAGCAGCACTGGAGTTCAGCCACGAGCAAATGGAGCAGATCCTCCAGAACATGGAACAACATCGACTGATGGTCAAACAGTGGAAGATATACGCAGGAGACAGGAGCCATCTCAGAAGCTAGCTAGCAGAACTACGGATCTACTTCAGGGCAGTGAGATGGCGAGAAGGATACGACGTGAAAATGATCATTTATGTCTCAAGTCGCTTGAGGAAAGATACAAGCAAGTAGCTTATGCCATATACAGAAGGAACTAAACTGCTGGGTTGGAACAGTGGAAACGATTTCAATAAGAGTATTAGGAAGCAGTTCAGGGGGGTGGATGTACCAAGAGCAGCCAGATTCAAGTTGAAGAGTATGGAGCAAAGACCCTGGACAATGACAGATTAGTGGAACGAGTTCAGACTTCACCAGATAGCGGCTTTGCTGGACGACAGCACTGCATCAGAATGGTTCTACAGGGGCATGTTGGAAAAACCACAGAAGAAGTTCAAACTATGTGACTCAGAAATTGACATGGTTGCAGAACTGGCTGAATGTGCTATTAAGAAAGAAACCAGGTTGGCAGTCTTTAGAAACATGGGGAGAGAAAAACGCAAAAAGCCGAGGGAAACCTACACCCAGAGAAATAAGGGCAGAATGTTTAGGCCAACACTGAGAGCACAAAGAGAAAGTTTCAGATACACCATTGACCAACAAGTGGAAATAAACAAGGCAGAGGCAAGAGAATTCCAGGGACTATCCAACAAGGAGTATAAAAGGCGAAGGGATCAGAATCTCTGCCTGAGATGTGGAAGGTGTGGGCACCGCATAAGGGAATGCAGGAGCTGGCCTGATAATGGGAGTAAACTGACAATACCAGCTCACGACAAGAACTGGTTCAAGCCACAAAAAAGAACTAACCAAAGGGAAATGGCAACCGAGGGGCAGGAGCAATCAGAAAAATAAGACAGGCTCCCGTGAAATATGTTCTGGCAGACAAGAAGGGGGAGAAAACAATCAGGAGGAATCGGATAAATGAGAAAGGATCAAAATACATCACAAAGGCAAATTACTATGTGGTAGTACTGGAAGAAGAAGGAGATCATGTATTGATCAATACGACACTATATGATGAAGAGAAGGAAGGCACTACAAGACATGCAAGGTGCGACTCAGGGGCAGTGGAGGATTTCAATGATAATGAAACCTGTGACAAATACAACTGCCTCCTGATAGCTACAAGAAAGGTGAGAAAGGTCTATCTAGTAGATGGAAGACGCAGTACTGTGAGACCGATTACTCATATAGTACAAGTACCTATGACCATGGGGAGCCATAGGGAAGAGGCGACCTTCCAGATAGTCAACCTGAAGAATGATAGGCTTGTCCTAGGGATGCCATGGTTAAGACAATACGATCCCACGATCGACTAGGGTAACGACAAGATTGCATTTGGTAGTGAGCGATGCACAACAGGATATCGCATAAGTGTCCAGGTAGTGTATAGAAGTCCAGAAGGAGAAGCTGGGGATGAGAATCTAGGAGCTGGATTGCACCAATTAAGGGAAGAACTGGATCGAAGAATTAGATTCAAGAGATTGCAGGATAAGGCTTTGGCATTGACGAATGGTGCGGAGCAAGGGGCAGGGCACGACCTACATACTGATTGTAACCGGTACAGGTTACTGGTTGAGGACTTTCAGGTATCAGTGGATACTGATTGTGTTTTGAATTTGTTATAGGAAATGAGGTGTACCTCTAGCCGGAGAATATAGGGTTTGATACTGCATATGTTTATGTTTGGTTATGAGTATCGGTTTGATACTCTATATGTTTTACGTATAGTTTCGAGTATCGGTTTGATACTCTAAATGTTTTATGTTTGGTTTCGAGTATCGGTTCGATACTTTGTATGTTTTATGCAGGGTTTCGAGTATCAGTTTGATACTCTCTATGTTTATGCTTTGTTTCGTGGCTACCGTTTTCGAATCTTATATGTTACAAGAATAAAAGCGCTCGGTAGCCTAAGAAGTGTAATTAAGAACTGCTATTCTTCAGGTTAGAAGAAGCAGACTTTGACAGACACAGTTTTCAATATACTTGATCGAACAGTTACCTTCTTCTGTTTGTTTCCAGAATCTTTAGTTTGAGATCCACCAAACATCTCGAAGACCTCACTAGTCACGATATAGTGAGAAGTCTTTTCAACCACCTCAGTTAAAGTCCCGGGACCTTGCCTCACTAGGTACCACTTTCGGTAAAAAACAAAGCCCGTTAACCCCACATTTACCGCATCTCCTAAGAAGCAGTTACATTTTTTTAACTGCAGCCAGTTATCAAGATAGAAGGCGTTTGAGGACCTAGTGAGGACAAGGCCCGTGAGAAAGGTTCTCAACAGTGCACTAGGGATTCCAAAGGACGGTTCACAATGACCCCCGCAAAAGAACAAGTGACAAGTGACGCAGCTGCTCAGCAGTTAGCAAGAGACGCTGCTGAACAATCAGCAGGAGAATCATCACAACAACTATTAGAACCAGCAACCACTACCCTCGCAGGGTATCCTGAATCCCCCACAATGCCTACAGGTACACAGGTACCTCCAACACTACCGAGCAATGATCCAGGTAGCTCGGATAGCACCAAAGGATCCGGCAATACGGCTTCCGAAGCAGGTCCAGCAGGACCAGAAGTGCCTGGACCAGGGGTTCCAAGGCCACAGACTCCCAGGCTTAACCCAGTCATTACGGCTAAAGTCAGCATCAAAGTACCTTCACCTAGTAAGTTTACTGGTGAAGGAGATGACCACAAACCACAAGCGTTCAATAGATGGTATAACCCCAGACAGTTATATTTACACCTAAATGGGTTACGAACAAGGGAGGATGGTGGAAGAAACTATTGGATCCTCTATACTGAAGGACGAGCTCAAGAAGCAGCTTTTCAGGCAGCTAGCCTTTCGGTGAAGACATGACAAGAGAAGACCTAGTTGGATTACTGCGAGAAAGATTCCAATCCTCGCAACCGATAGACGATACCTGCCGCAAATTCCATGAAATCACGCAAGTATATAATGACAAGATACAAAGAATATCACCTATAGCAACCGACTTGCTGATGTTCCGATCACCCCTACCTGCAAACACCATAAGCGATCACGCCTTCATTCAACTGTTCTTCAAGAGCATGCACCCGAGGCTATGACAAGAAGCAGAATTACAGCATGCAGAAACAGATACCATTATGGAAGTTATACAAAATGCGGAGAGCATGGATGCTACCCTAAAAAGCACTGGTGCTCATGGGAAAGAAAGGTTCGCAAAACCGGCATAAGAATTCACTTCCAAACTAGCAGGGCGGAAGGACAATCCAAGAACTAGCAACAAGCCCCACTCCAAACCTAAGGAACGAAAAGAAAAAGGTCTTTGCTATACCTGGGGAGGTAAAGGATATCTAGCAAGAGACTGTCCTAGCAAAAATGACAAGGGCAAAGGCAAGGAGAAGGCTAAAGTGAAGAAAGAAGTCACCTCCAACAGAATGGAACAAGAACAACTAGTGGAAGAGGTGTTTATCAATGGTATCGAAATAGAGGAAGAAGAGGAAGATATAATCACAATGGCCACTAGACCAACAAACGTCAAGCCCCATGACGCTCTCGATGGAACGATGCACATCAATGGCAAAGAAGCCATAGTCCTGTTTGATAACAGATGAATAGGAGCAAACCTGATTGGTGCCAACTTTGTAACTACGCACGGAATTCCAGGTCAGGAATTAAAGACACCGATCAGAATACACCTAGCCAGGAAAGGATCACGATCTGGAGGGCATAAAGAATGTTCAGTCAACATATCAGCAGGAAGGTGGAGCGTACCAGGAACCAGGATGTTGATTGGCAACCTACAAAATACGATGCACTCATAGCTGGGCCTTTCCTGGAACAATACCAAGTTCAAATAGAATGTGGCAAATTAGCTATCGTGTTTCCAAAGCAGAATGTTAGAATTATTTACAAACCTACTAGTAGTGTGATCCGAGCAGCAGTGATCAGCAGCGAAGATGTTAGGAATCAACAGCCGGAAGTATTTCCTGATGAAATACCGGAAAGTGTACAACCCCTAAGGATGATCAACCATAAGATAGATCTGCAACCAGAAACAGAGCAGCGTTCATTACCCACTTACTCGATACCGGAACGATGGGGAACAGACATGAGCATCTGGCTAAGAGAAAAAGAGAAAGCCGTAATTATCAATCGTGAAGCAGTCTCATCGGCACCACCCATGTTTGATCAGGAAAAGAAGTATAAGAAATATATGTAACCAGTAGTGGACCTTATAGCAAGGAATGAGATAACGATTAAGGATGTTGAAACCATTCCTAACCCAACAATGATCCTGAATGATCTAGGAAGAGCAAGATACCGAAGCAAAATCAATCTTAGTGATGCCTACTTCCAAACGAGAGTGGAACTAGAGGATGTGAGCAAGAACGCTTTCAAAGCACAATTGGAATGTTTCGTTAGTAAAGTAATGCTGCAAGGAGATATAAATGCTCTAGGAACATTCCTGTGCATTATGTCCAATCTATTCGCCAACTATTTGGGACACTTCATGTAGGTGTATATTGATGATAAACTCAAATTTCCCGATACAGACTCTGAGCATTTGAAACACATATCACTAATTTGAGACAAGCTAAAAGAAGCTCAATTCTATGCAAGCAGGAAGAAATCAGAATTCTTCGCAACCAGTATAGAAGTATTAGGACATATTATCAATGACGAAGGGCTCTCACCAGGACTGGAAAAGATACTGAAGATCGAAGAATGATAACGCCATAAACCAAGAAACTGTTTCAGGAATTTCTAGGAACGGTTAACTAAATCAGTCAGTTTTTACCACACATTGCAACTATTACATCACCATTACCGGAACTCAGCGGAATGGCAGAATTTGTATCGACCTCCACCCAAGACCAAACTATGGAAAATGTTAAGCGAAGTGTTTCAAAACACGAGGTTATGAAACCATTACAAGCTGATTCACCACTTCCAATATGGCTAATAACCGATGCATCCAATACAGGGGTAGGAGCATGAGTAGGTGAAGGAGAAACTTCCAAGAATGCCGGACCAGGGTCACTTCATAGCAGGAAATTCTCTAATGCCTAAATGAATTATGGCACAACCGACAAGAAAGCCCTAGTGATATTCAATGCACTGATGGCATTTCAGCACATACTTACAGGAGGCAAATTTATTATCATCACAGATCATTTACCTCTGACGTATCTCAAGACAAGCAGAACACGTACCAAGAATCAACTGCGATGGAGAGGGTTCACTGGGAAATACGATACCGACATAGTGTATAGGCCAGGAAAATGGAATTATTTAGAATATGCATTGTCCCATCTTTATGATGAGAATGATGATTACCCATATACTGCAAACGATCCCAGACAAGGAGAAGATTTGCATACCGCCTCACCTTTTTCATCCATTCTTTCCTGTGGAGAACCGATTATTCAAAACAAAATGTCACGATTTGAAGCCTTCACAGTTGAGCACATTAGTGCTTACTCAGAATACGGAATGGACTGAAGCCCAGAGCAAGCACAACTAGATGCAAACGATTACAGAAATGCTGAACCCCTAAACGATGGGAGACATCATCGTAGTCATACCAGTGGTAGGAGTGAGGAGTAACTTGAACATTTATCAATGCATTGGGCATTTTGCGATATACCCCTCTGTCCTGACCACGAGGAATTGAAACTTAAGACTAAGATCTATGCCAGATCCCCCTACAGCATCCCGCCAGTTATCAAAATCCCTCTAAAGACCAACGATGATTACAGTGACAAAGATACCCATTTATGACGTCCTCACTGCGACATCTGTGCCATCAAGGAGCGCGTTAAAAAGCCATTAGGACATGTCTCTCCCTCTACCAAACATCACGATTCCGAGTCTCTGGAGCATCGCGACAATTCACTCCTCTATGGAGGACCTCATGGGTACCTGAACGAGGGTCCTTAGTGGAACCACCCTCCCTACCTCATGAGAAACGTGAGCACTACGAAGTTTGTGAAACACCTGATGAGGAGGAGGAGGAGCTAATGGTATTAGAAAGAGTAGTGGATGAAAGGGATATCATCCAAGGAGTGGATGATATGAAAAACATTTGGAGGAAACAGATGATCAAAGGATATAGGAGCGATCCTATCTACCAACTAGCGAAGGATTCCAACCACACCTCACGAAATGGAATGATGCAATATTATTACATATGTAATGGTCTACTATACGCCACTACCAGAGGAGGAGAAGATTGCCTTTATATTCCAAATGGTCATGGAGTGAATGGAGAAACACTAAGACAACTGATGATAGGGGAGATACATAATCAAGGACACCATAGCGCTGATCGAAACCTCTGGTCAGCAATGGAATACATCTACTAGCCAGAGATGAGGAAGGACTTCAAAGACTATGTCCAGCAATGTGACATATGTCAAATGAAGCGAGAAGGGACAACATTACGTACTGGCAATACCCATTTTGCTCCCGTTTCTGTACGAGATATTCCCGAGCTATGCTGTCGACTAGATGGGGCCTTTTACAAAGCTGAAAGGATATGATTCAGTATTCGTGGTAGTAGATAGAGTGGTTGGTTTCAGCTAGGTGATACCAATATCAGTAAACACTACTTCGATCTCGACAATGGAATCACTCCGCCACCATATTTCCACCCATCATGGAATGCCTACGTCAATTATTAGTCATGCTGACCCATGATTTACCTCCCAGGTTTGGAAACAAACCTTGAAGACATTGGGAGTTGAACATATTACGGCTACGCCTGGTCATCACGATACCAATGGACCAGCGGAAAGGAAGATCAGAGAACTGAAAACAGCATTAAGGAATATTGTTCATGCATGCCAGACCAAGTGGCGTACCTCCCTCCCTGAAGTGACAGCTTACTCCTATACAGGGCACACAGATGCCATAGGAAGGTTCCCATACAAAGCTGTGTATGGTTGAGAATACCCACTGTGCGATACCTATAAAGTCAACTCTATAACAGTGCCTGGATCCGATGACTACTACAATCGACATCAGGAAATCAGAAATGTGGCATAACAAGAGATACGGTTAGCCAGAGCAAGGTCAAACAGAATGGTAACTAAGCGGAGGAACCAATACAAACCTGTCGAACTTGGGGAAAGCATCATGGTTTTTGGAGACTAGTTTGCAACAGAATGTGGCAGATCTCGAAAATTGCAGCCAGGTGGCAGAGGCCCTTTTACAGTAATCGAATTCGACGAACACACCCAGAACTATACGATTAGCATGGATGGAACAATCTACCGAGGAAGGAAGGGAGTAGTCCACCATTCGGTAGTCAAGCCTTATCATCCTAATAACAATTTCCAATTCTGAGGACAGGCATTTCCATAGCCAGCACCCATTCTCATCAACGAAGAACAGGAATGGGAAGTTCCATTAGTCATCGATTGCCGGGAACGATATGGAAAGGGACAGTTCTTGGTTAGTCGGAAACGATACCCAGCAAGCTAGAATGGTTGGGAACCAGTAGAAGGATTAGAACATGGGATGGATTTGGTTCAGACATGGTGGACAGATAACATGTCAGGAGAGGAGTTTTCTATGGTATTTTCTGGGTTTATTCCTATGTGTTATTCTCCTACTAAGGATGGCTTTGAAAGCTATTCTGATATACCCATGGTTGATAAAGGATTTTGGGATCGTCATTTGAATTCTGATTATGATAGCGAGGATTAGGGATTTTCTTGTTATATTTTGCTATAAGGATTTTATTTTGTTTTCGGGGTGTAACCTGTACAGGTTACCGGTTTAGGATTTTCAGGTATAAGTGGATACTGATTGTGTTTTGAATTTGTTTCAGGAAATGCGATGTGCCTCTAGCTTGATAATATAGAGTTTGATACTCCATAAGTTTTATGTTTGGTTTCGAGTATCGGTTTGATACTCCATATATTATATGTTTGGTTTCGAGTCTCGGTTCGATACTTTGTACGTTTTATGTTTGGCTTTGAGTATCGGTTTAATACTTTACATGTTTATGCTTTGTTTCAAGGCTACCGTTTTGGAGTTTTATATGTTATGAGAATAAAGGCTCTCGGTAGCCTGACCAGTGTAATTAAGAACTGCTATTCTTTACGTTAGAAGAAGCACACTTCGACAGACCAAGTTTTCAATATGCTTGGTTGAACAGTTACCTTCTGCAGTTCGCTGCCAGAATCTTTAGTTTGAGATCCACCAAACATCTCCGTGATTTCAGTAGTCGCAATATAGTGAGAAGTCTTTTCAACAACCTCAGTTAAAGCCTCCGGACCTTGCTTCACTAGTTACTATGTTCGGCAAAGAACAAAGCTCATTAACCCCATGTCTACAGCATCTCCAGAGAAGCAGTTACACTGATGAAAAGAAGACAATCAAAGCCCGAAGTCTAGAAATGATATCGGTAGGGATAGCAATCGGACTCCCTCCCAGTACCTACAGATGGATAGTACCATACAGCAGACTACCAGTTAACAAGAGACTCATTACCAATGCAGATGTCATCAAGGCTGCCTGTACTGCAGAAATCAAAGTAGTCCTGGCTAATCTAGATAATATTGATCTGGAGATCCAACGCCGAGATCGCATGATGTAGTGGATCATCCTGAAGACTGGCAAGTAAGAGATGCTCGAAGTTCAAGAACTATATGATACAGGAAGAGGAATGAAGGTCTTCGGCAGTACAGACAACTAACACAGGGAGGAAAACAAATTAGTGCACATTTGAGAAATATCAGCCCACACGGTTGGCAGATATTACAAGAGATGGGACCTCCCGGGAATACCGCAATGGAATCCAAGAAAAGAGAAGTTGGAACTAGCAAAGCTGAATATCAGTACAGACCTAGTGATATGACAAAAGAAACAAAGGGTGGAGAGGCAATAGTACCACGTAGTACAACCTGAATACCAACAATTCATGAACGTGTTCCTTGAAAAGGAAGGCAGACAGGCCACCACTGAGAAGGCCTGGAGTGGATCGTGAGGTGCACATCGAAAAAGCGGAGAAATGCAATGCAAAGAAGAAGATCACATACTAATGCCTCTATTTACCAGGGGAAAAGAAATGGGAAGAATGGCGAGAATCCATTCAGCAGAACACGAAGAGAGGGTGGATACGATACTCAAACATGTCAGCAGGATCGCTAATTCTATGTGTCAAGAAGAAGGATCTAGAGATGAGGCAATACATGGACTAGCAAGCGCTCAACTTGGTAATAAAGAAGGACCAATACCCACTACTGCTGACAGGCGAAGCACTGGACTGAATGACAATGGCACAATACTTTACCAAGCTAGACATTAAGTATGCCTGTCAGAAAATCAGGATAAAGGAGGGAGACAAATAGAAGACCACCTTTAGGACAAGATATGGAATGTGCAAATACTGGGTCATACTCTTCGGTGTTATAAATACACCAGCATCATTCCAGCGATGGAGGAGGGAGGTACGCAACAGATTTCTGCACATATGCTGCATCGCCTACCACGACAATGTTCTCATGTACATAGGGAAATATGGAGCAACACCAGGAAAACTATGGGGATCCATATCTATGGATTTCTTAACAGATTTAGTAAAGGCTCATGGATATGACATGATCCTAGTCATGGTGGATCGTGAGACTGAATTGAGTCACTTCATACTGGTACCAATGGATATGACAGCAGGGTACTTAGCAGTAATGTTCATAGAGGAAGCTATAACTGGTACTGGGTACTGGTTTAGGATTTCCAGATATCAGTGGATACCATTTGTATTTTGAATTAGTTACAGGAAACGAGGTATGCCTCTAGCCTGATAGTATAGGGTTTGATATTCTATATGTTTTATGTTTGGTTTCGAGTATCGGTTTTATACTCTATATGTTTTATGTTTGGTTTCAAGTATCGGTTTGATACTCTATATGTTTTATGTTTGGGTTCATGTATCGGTTTGATACTCTATATATTTTATGTTTGGTTTCAGGACTACTGATTTGGAGCCTTATATGTTATGAGAACAACGCTCCCGGTAGCCTAGGAAGTGTATTTATGAACTACGACTTTTCATGTTGGAAAGAGCAGACTGTGGCTGAAAGAGTTTTCAATATACTTGGTTTGAACAGTTACTCTGCATAGTTCGCTTAGAGAATCTTCAGTTTGAGACCTACCAGATAACTCGGCGACTTCAGTAGTTGCGATACAGTAAGAAGTGTATTCAACAACCTTGGCTAAAGCCTCCGGACTTTGATTCGCTAGTTACCACCCTGGTGTAGAACACAGCCCGTTAACACTACAATTACCACATCTCCCTTGAGGCAGTTACCTTTTTTGAACTTTGGCAAGTTATTAAGATAGAAGGCATTATGGGACCAAGAAATGGTAAGGCCCCTGAGAAAGGTTCTCTACAGCGCACCAGGGATTCAAAAGGACGGTTCATGAAGACTCTAGCAAAAGAGCTAGTGGCAAGTGATGCAGCGGTTCAGCAGTTAGCTAGAGACACCGCTGAACAGTCAGCTGGAGAATCATCACAACAACCACTATAATGGCCCACCACTACCCCAGGAGGGTACCCTGAATCGCTGAGAAAGCATACAGGTACACAGGTACCCCAGCACCACCTAGCAACGATCCCGAAAGCTCTGAGAGTGACAAAGGATCAGACAGCATGGCTTCCGAGGCAGCACCTGCAGGGTCTGGAGCCCCAGTACTAGAGGTCCGAAGACCACCGACACCCAGGTCTAATCCAATAGTTACGGCTAAACTCAGTATCAAAGTACCTTCACCTAGTAAGTTTACTAGTGAAGGAGAGGACCTCAAACCAGAGGCATTTGATAGAGGGTATAACTCAGTACTGTTATATCTACTGCTGAATGGACTACGGACTGGCGAGGCTGGTGGAGGAAACTATTGGATCCTCTATTGTGAAGGACGAGCTCAAGAAGCAGCTTTTCCAGCAGCTGAGTATTTCGGTGAAGACAGGACCAGAGATGACCTTGTTGAATACCTGCGAGAAAGATTCCAATCTCGCAAACAGACTGATGATACCTACACCAAATTCCCTGAAATCACACTAGTGTATAATGGCAAGATACAAAGAATCTCGACCATAGTAACGCATTTGCTGATGTTCCGATTATGCCTACCTGCCGACTCCATAAGCGATTTTGCTTTCATTCTGCAGTTTTTCGAAAGCATGCACCTATGATTACGACAAGAAGCCGAATTACAGTACGCTGGAACAGACACTGTTATGGAAGTTATACAAAATGCAGAAAGCGTAGATGCTATTCTAACAAGCAGTAGCGCTCATAGGAAGGAGAAGTTCGAAAAACTGCACAAATAATTCACTTGCAAACAAGAAGGACGGAAGGAAAATCGGAAAATGAACAATAAGCCTCACACCAAACTGAAGGGACAAAAAGAAAAGGGTCTTTGTTATACCTGGAGAGGTAAAGGAAATCTAGCACGAGATTCTCCTAGCAAAGATGATAAGGGTAAAGGCAAGAGCAAGGCTCAGGTGAAGAAAGAAGTCACCTCCAATAGAGTGGAGCCAGAGCAACCAGCGGAAGAAGTATTTATAAATGGGACAGATGTAGAGGAGGAAGAAGAAGAAGACATTCTCACAATGGCTGCTAGACCGACAAATGTTAAACATGATGACGCTCTCGAAGGAACGATGCACATCAATGGCAAAGAAGCCAGAGTCCTGTTTGATATTGGATCGAGAGGAGCAAACCCAATTGGTGCCACCTTGGTGACCACCCACGGAATTCCATATCAGGAATTGAAGACATCGCTCGGAATACACCTAGCCAGGAAAGGATCACAAGCTGAAGGTCATAACGAATGTTCAGACAACATAACAGTAGGAAAACTCCGCGCACCAAGAACTAAGATGCTGGCAGGCAACCTGGAAAAATACGATGCACTGATAGGAATGCCTTTCCTGGAACAACACGATGCTCAAAGCGAATAAGGCAAATTAGCCATTCTGTTTCCAAAGCAGAATGTTGGAATTGTTTGCACACCTAATAGGGGCATGATCCAAGCCGCAGTGATTGGCGCTGAGGATGTCATGGACCTGTACCCAGAAGTGTTTATGGTGGAAATACAAGAAAACCCTACTGCCCCTATGGAAGATCAATCATAAGATAAACCTGCAACCAGTAACAGAGTAGCACTCATTACCCACTTACGCGAAACCAGAACGACAGGCAACAGACATGAGCATATGGCTGAGAGAAAAAGAAAATGGCGGAATTATCAAGTGACAAGCAGTTTCATCAGCAGCACGCATGTTTGCTGAGCAAAAGAAAGATAATAAATGGATGAGACCATTGGTGGATCTCACAGCAAGGAATGAGATAATGATTAAGGATAATGAAAACTTTCCTAACCAAACGATAATGCAGAATGCTCTAGGAAGAGTAAGATAATGAAGCAAAATCGATATTAGCGATACCTATTTCCAAACGAGATTGGACCCAGAGGGTGTGAGCAAGAACACTTGTAAGGGACTATTTGGATGTTTTGTCAGCCAAGCAATACTACCAGGAGATATGAATTCGGAGGTAATATTCATCCGCATAATGTCCGATCTATTTGCCGACAATTTAGGTCGTTTCATGTAGGTATATATTGACGATGTACACATATTTTTCGCTACTCAGTGTGAACATTTGAAACACATATCCCTGATTTGCGATGAGGTAAAACAAGCTCGATTCTATGCAAGCAGGAAGACATCAGAATTCTTCGCACCCGGTATGGAAAGGTTAGTCCATGATATCAAGGATGAATGGCTCTTACCTGTACCGGAATAGATAGCGAAGATCGAAGAATGGACTACACCACAGACTAAGAAATAGTTACAGGAATTTCTAGGAACAGTCCACTACATCTGTCAGTTTTTGCCACTCATTGCAAACATTACATTACCCCTAATGGAACTCACAGCAGTTGCAGAATTTGTGTGGACCGCCACCCAAGACCAAGCCATGGATAATATTAAGTGAATTGTTTCAAAATACAAGGATATGAAACCAGTACAATATGATTCGTCGCTTTTCATATGGCTGATAACAGACACATCCAACACAGGTGTAGGAGCATGGATAGGACAATGAGAAACACGAGAAAACGCCAGGCCTGCTGCGCTGGATAGTAAAAAATTCTTTAATGCGCAAATGAATTATGGTACAGCCGATAAGGAAGCACTAGTAATAGGTGATGCAATGCCGGCACTCTACCACATACTTGCAGGAAGCAAGTTTACTATGGTCACAGATCATCCACCTCTGATATATCTCAAGACAAGCAGAACACCCACTAAAAAACAGCTACGATGATGAGGGTTCATTAGGCAATACGACACTGAAATAGTTTACAGACCAAGAAACTGGAACTATCATGCTGATGCATTATCCCGTCTTTATGATGAGAATAATGATTCCCCACACACTGCAAACGATCCCACATCAGAACACGATTCCTCTATTTCCTCACCAATTTCATCCCTTGGTTCTCGCAAAGAACCTACTATTGAAAATTAAATGTCTTGATTCGAAGCCCTCACTGAGGAGCATGTCAGTGCTCATTCAGAATACAGAAGCGACTGCGGCCTTGAGCAAGCACAGCTGTACGCAAATGACTGCGGAAATTGTGAACCCCTAAACGATTGGGGAGACTATCGAAGTTATACCAGTAGTAGGAGTGAGGAGGATACTGTAATATGCGTCAATGGATTGGGCATTCTGCAACATACCTTTCTGTCCAGACCATGAAGAATTGAAACATAGGTCTAAGATCTATGCCGGCTCACCCTGCAACAGCCCGCTAGTTATAGAAACTCCACCTAACACCAATGATGATGAAAGTGATAGAGATACCCATTCTCCACACCCCAGCCTCGATATACGAGCCATCAAAGAGCATGTCAATAAGGCATCAGGATCTGGCTCTCCTGCTACCAAAAGTTACGATCCTGAGCATCGCGAAAATGAGCCCCTCTATGGAGAAGGTTTCGGGTACCTGAACGAAGTTCCGGTAGTGGAACATCCCTCCCCACCTCACGAGAAACATGAGCTCTACTGAGTTTATAAGACACCTGATGAGGAGGAAGACGTAATGGTATTAGAAAAAGTGGTGGATGGAAGGGATATCAGTGAAGGAGTGGATGATATGAAAAACATTTGGAGGGAACAGAGGATCAAAGGATATAGGAGTGAACCTATCTACCAGGTAGCCAAGAATTCCAACCACACCTCACGAAGCGGAATGATGCAATATGATAACATACGTAACGGTCTACTCTACGCCACTATAAGAGGAGCAGAAGATTGCCTTTACATTCAGAAGGGTCATGGAGAGAATGGAGAAACACTAAGAGAACTAATGATAGAGGAGATACATAATCAAGGACACCATAGCGCTGATTGAAACCTCAGGTATGCATCGGAATACATATAATGGCCACAGATGAGGAAGGACTTCAAAGACTATATCCAGCAATGTGACATATGTCAACTCGATTGGGAAAGGACTACATTACCTACTGACAATATCCTTTCACTCCTCTTTCCTACAGAGATATTCTCAAGCTACGCGATCGATTTCATAGGTCCTTTCACTAAGCTCAGAGGATATGATTCAGTATTAGTCGTAGTAGATAGAGTGGTTGGTTTCAGCTGGCTGATACCAACATCACTAAAGGCGACTCCGATTTCGACAAGGGAATTACTCTGTCAAAATATCTTCACCCCTCATGGAATACCTACATTGATTGTTAGTAATGATGACCCTCGGTTCACCTGCCGGTTTTGCAAAGAAACATGGAAGATGATAAGAATCGAATACATTATGGGTACACCTGGCCACTGCCAGACCAATGGACAAGTGGAAAGAAAGATTGGAGACCTGAAAACAGTTTTAAGGAGTGTTGTTAAAGCACACCAGTCCAACTGGCTTACTTCCCTGCCTGTAGTGACAGCTTAGTGCAATGCCGGTCACTCCGATACTATTGGAATGTCCCCATACAAAGCTGTCTATGGATGTGAATACCAATTTCTCGATACGTATAAAGTCAACACTACAACAGTACACACATCTCGTGATTACTACAATTGAGACAAGGACATCAGAAATGCGGCATGCCAAGCATTGCGGTTGGCTAGAGCAAGATCAAGCGGAGTGGCAGCTAAGAGGAGGGACTCATACAAGCCTGTCGAGATTGTGGAAAGGATTATGGTTGTTGAGCACCAGTTTGCAATGGAAACAGGCAGATCACAGAAATCACAGCCATACTGGCGAGGCCCTTTTACAGTACACGAATGTGACAAACACACCCAGAACTATACAGTTAGCAAAAACGCAAGAATGTACCGGAGAAGGAAAAGAGTATTCCATGATTCGGTAGTCAAAGCTTACCACCCTAATACTGATTTCTGATTCCCTAGATGCATATTTACGATGCTGGCATCCATTCTCATCAACGTAGAACCTGAATGGGAAGTTCAATCAGTCATCGATTACAGGGAACAATAGGGAAAGCAATAGTTCTTGGTTAGTTGGAAAGGATAGCCAGTAAGCGAGAATAGTGGGGAACCGGTGGAAGGATTAGAAGATGCTATAGATTTGGTTTAGGCATGGTGGACTGACAACATGCATGGAGAGGAGTTTCCCACAGTATTTTCTGGGTTTGTTCCTATATGTTATCCTCCTACCAATGATGGCTTGGAAAGCTATTCTGCTGTACCCGTGGTTGATAAAGGATTTTGGGATCCTTCTTTGAATGCTGATCATGATACCAAGTATTGAGGATTTTCTTGTTATGTTTTCAAACAAGGGTTGCATTTGGTTTTCAGATGTAATCAGAACTAGTTACTCGTTTAGGATTTCCAGATATCAGTTGATACTGTTTGTATTTTGAATTAGTTTCAGGAAATGAGGTGTGCCTCTAGCCTGATAGTATAGGGTTTGATATTCTATATGTTTCATGTTTAGTTTCGAGTATTGGTTTGATGCTCTATCTGTTTTATCCTTTGTTTCGAGTATCAGTTTGATACTCTATATCTTTTATGTTTTGTTTCAGGGCTACTAATTTGGAGCCTTATATGTTATGAGAACAAGGCTCCCGGTAGCCTAGAAAGTGTATTTAAGAACTTCTACTCTTCATGTTAGAAAGAGTAGACTTCGGCAGACAGAGTTTGCAATATACTTGGTTGAACAGTTGCTCACTTCAGTTCGCTTGGAGAATCTTTAGTTTAGGACCTACCAAATATTTTGGAGACTTCAGTAGTTGCGATATAGTAAGAACTTGATTCAACAACCTTAGCTAACGCCTCCAGACTTTGATTTGCTAGTTACCACCTGGGTAGACAATAAAGCCCATTAAGCCTATGATTAACTCATCTCCTGCTAAGCGGTTAGAGAAGCGATCAACTGCTAGTACTACTGAAAGATATCATCTCTGATTGAGGATGCATATTCCGGCCAGGAATATGCAAGGAGATAACAGAAGAACAGGGAATCAAACGGAAGCAATCCACGGCCTTCCAATAATGGACAGATGGAGAGCCAGAATGGATAAACAGCATCTAGGCATAATATCCATGAGTATAGATAAACTATCAAAAGGACAACTGCGATCAGTTACTGCCAATAGTGTAGTTTTCATACAACAATAGAAGACAGTAAATGATTAAGGTGATACCTGTTTACACAAACTACAGTCTCGACCCAGAATATCAGGCCATACGTCTGACAACTAAAGGCCTGATAAGGGAAAAAGAGCATATGAGTCAATTACTTAACACGTTACAGGCAGAAATGAGAACACCGCAATTGCGACAGAATGAAAATTATGATCAGTACCGTTTGCCCAATCGACACTGGTAACTGGGGGACAAGATTTGGTTACTACCAAGAAATATGAACAAAATATCAGAATCCAAAGTATTGGATTACAAGAAAATAGTACCATTCGAGATACTGGAAAGGATAGGAAAACAAGCATATAAACTCTACCGACCCCGGTCCATGAAGATATGCAACACCTTCCACATCTCGCTTTAGCAACTCTATCGGAACAACAAACTCCTTGCATGAAGGACCAAAACAGCTCCACCTATCTTACTAGGTAGAGAATACGAATACAAACTAGGTAAAATCATCGATTCCTACTTTCATTACTGTAACCGCCTCTCTGGAGATGCAGTAATCACTGCGTTAATGGGCTTTGTTCTGTTTCAAGATGGTAACTAGTACATCAAAGTCCAGAGGCTCTGGCCGAGGTTGCTGAATAGACGTCTTACTCTATTGCGACTACTAAAGTCTATGAGATGTTTGGTAGATCTCAAACGAAAGATTCTTGCAGTGAACTGGAGAAAGTAACTGTTGAACCAAGTATATTGAAAACTCTGGCTGCCAAAGTCTGCCGCTTGTAATTGTAAAGAATAGAAGTCCTTAAAGACACTTCTTAGGCTACTGGGAGCCTTGTTCTGATAACATATAAGACTTGAAAATGGTAGTCTTGAAATAAAACATAAAACATATAGAGTATTAAATGAATACTCGAAACCAAACATAAAACATATACAGTATCAAACCGATGGTCAAAACCAACCATAAAACATATAGGGTATCAAACTTATACTTGAAACTAAACAAAAAAGATATAGAGTATCAAGCCCTATACTTATCAGCTTAGAGGCATACATCGTTTGCTGAAACAAATTCAAAATACAAACCATATCAACTGATACCTGAAAATCAGAAACCGGTAACCTGTAGTGGTTACACATGGAAAATAAAATAAAACCCCTTATTTCAAAATATAACAAGACAATCCCGAATCCTCGCTCTCATAATCAGAATTCAAATGAGAATCCCAAAAATGTTTATCAACTGTGGGTACATCTCACTTGCTCTTAAAGCTATCCTTAGTAACAGAATAACAAATAGGAATAAACCCAAAAGATACCGCAGGAAACTCATCCCCAGGTATGTTGTCAGTCCACCATGCTTGAACTAAATACATTGCATGTTCCAATCCCTCTACCCAATGCCAACTATTCTTGTAGGCTGGGTATCCCTTCCAGCTAACTAAGAACTATCCCTTGACATATCGTGCCATGTAATCGAGGACTGCTTGAATATCCACTTCCTGTTCTTAGTTGATGATGATAGGTGCTGGTTTTGCAAACACTCATCCTGAGAATCCAAAATCATCATTAGAAGGGTAATGTTTGACTACCGAACAATGGAAAACTCCTTTCTTCCTTCCCTATATTATCGCATCCATGCTCACAGTGTAGTTCTGTATATGTTCCATGAATTCAAGTACTGAAAAAGTCCCTCGCCAGTATGGCTGTAATTTCCGAGATCTGCCAGTTTCCATTGCAAAGTGGTCTCCAAAAACCGTAATCCTTTCTCCAATCTCGACAGGCTTGTGTGGGTTTGTTAGGCGGACGCTAAACTCAAGTATATAACTGAGGGAGGTAGGACAAAATCTTTGTTTGGAGAATCTGTCAAGGAAGGGTCGTCGCGATAAAGTAAAGGTAAAGTAAAGATTTATGAGGTAAACAATTTTATATTGATAAGATCTCTTCCCCGTTGCTTGATGATGTCAGTAAAGCTCGGGAGGCACTTCGATATTTATATCCTGCATATGACTGTTCGCGGACTACTTCTAACTACTATGCCTCCGAAGTACCACCCTGGTTTTAATACGCAAACGTCCAGAATCTTATAAGTGAGAACAATGTTTGACCCTGAAACTTATCACAACCTTTCGCGGACTTGGAATAGTATTCCTCCGTCAAGATGACTAGGCTATTTGTTATACCAAGCAGCGGCCTTCAACTTAGATGTCCGCGTAGACTATTATATTACTCTAGTCTGGTTGACTATTGTTCCGGTAGTCTCTTCGGTCATGAAGTGATCAATTTCATGCCGGTTCACCAAGTGCCAAGTGCAAGTCCGCGCCCGACGTATCAGCATCTTAAGGGTCTCCGACTTATCTAGGTCTTCCATTGTGAGCATGCTGCCCCTTGGTCCGCTGGCCTCCATAGAGGGGTTCTATTAGTAGGACCAACCAACATACAGCTGATCTCAGAAGGGTATGGGTGGATTCGATATACCCCTAATAGCTTCCACTACTGGGATGTCCTCTTGGAGTATTTCGCCCAAAATGTCCCGTCACCTTCGGCCCATAGTTAGGAAGGCTAACTTTGAAGCCTACTATCACAATGCGCCGGTGACGTACCTCCTCGGTTCCACTTCCCAGATGTTGCCAATGGTCCTCTCTCATATATTCTGCGAACAGCATGCGGTTGGACGGACGGCCGCAACGTATATGGTGTTATCAAGTGGGCTTCATTGATGTGACATTTTAGTTATGGGACGCAACTCGCGAAATCTCGCTAATAACGTGCGGGCCCCATAAGGGGGCCAGACGGGGGTGTTGGGTCCGGTAAATCGAGGGTCTGTGCGCAGTTACCCTACCATGGGGTCTGTGCATATGTCTCGGATTTCCATATGCCTAACATGAGCTCCATCCTAGCAGGCTTCGCCTCGAATGCCTTTATAACCATTTTATAATTTCTTCTAAATACATTTTAAGACTCAGTGTGGTCAGGGTAAAAAACCTTCTGCGTTTGCTTGGCCACGGTAGGAAAACCTTTTCCTCACTATCTTACTTCTGCCCTTCCCGGCATCTCCGGATTTTCATTATCAAAGTTTTCCACAACTTCCTCCGCATTTTCCATAACGGTGGCAGGCTCCCATGTGTTCTCATCTTCTGCACACCCTTGCTATTTAACGAAGTACCACAGTTCCCGCTTCTCTTGATAGCGGCCATGTACTCGTCTCCTGCAAGAACGAATCTCGCTTCTTACCATTTTTTCAACCTCCCATTGCAGATCGCCATCAATGTCTTCCGGTTCTCTAGCGCGTTATTAGCAATTGTCATGCACTCACTCGCGGTAGGGTTCCAACAGTGCGACTTGGAATAAGGGGTGAATGTTCCATCGATCGGATATGTTGAGTTCTAATGCTCTTGATCCGCCTTTCTCCATGATTTGGAAGGGACCGCATAGCTTTGGACTTAGCTTCTTGGATTTCTGTCGGGTCCGTATGTTTTTAGCGTTTAACATTACTTTGTCCCCGATATTGAAGTCCGGCTGTTCTCGAGCTTTCTGGTCATAATACTTTTACATTCCTTCCCGTCTCTTTTCTAGTGACCCTCTCGCTTGTTCATGTATCGCCTTAATCCAGTTCGCGTATAGGGTCGCTCCTGGATTTTGAGCTTCGCGCTCCTTCATCCACTCTGTCTGTGGATAGAATCCGCAATTCGCATAGAATGGCGACATCCGATGAGCATTGGTTGCGGAGTGGTTATCGGCATGTTCAGCTAGCGGTAGTAGCTGATACCGATCGTCCTGATCGTAGTTAACAAAACTTCTAAGGTAACCTTCCAGCACTTGGTTGTTACGTTCAGTTTGTCCGCCAGTCTGAGGATGGTATGCGGTTGACATTCTTCGCTTAATTTCCAACGCTTTGCAAAGGGATTCCAAAAATTCTCCTGCAAACTTTGAATCCATGTCAGAGATGATTTTGGTTGGCAGGCCGTGCAGCCTCCATACTTCTTTTAGGAATGCATTTGCGATATCCTTGGCCGTAGCCGTGGTTTGTAGTCCGATGAAATGTGCCATCTTTGTAAACCGATCAACTACTACCATTATCTGAGTACACCCTTGTGACTCTGGTAGTTGAGTGATAAAGTTCACCCAGATAGATGCCAATGCTGCGTAGGGTATTTGCAACGGTTGCAGAAACCCGTACTTAGCATGTCTAGGTGACTTATTATGGTGGCATTCATCGCAGCATCGTACATAGTCATTGACCCATGCCGCAAGTCCTTTCCAGTAGAAGTCTCGCATGATTATTTCCAAAGTTTTTTCTTGTCCGAAATGTCCTGCAACATTTGCATCGTGACATCCTTCTGCGATCTTGGTATATAGCGCCTGACTGTCTGGTACAAATACTCTTTGCTTATAATATAGTAGATCATCGGTCAAGGTCCAATCTTTGGGAAACTCCTTTCCTTCGTCTCGTAGCTTAATAAGCTCTTCCCCTCATTTCCTCCACCCTGTATCCGTTTCGATAGCTGCCTGTATTTCGTTTAAGAATTAAAGATTGAACTGCTTCCTACTTTTCTGCAGGATAATAGCTTTTGACCTTAGGACTTTTTTGGGTACTTCTGAAATGTCGTACCAATGTTCATTATCTTTAGCCGATGCCTGTAGGTAGCTGATACTAGGTTCCTGTTCCTTGATGATTCAGGATCTTGTCGCTATGTCGGTGCTTCCGAATCCCGTAGTTCCTCATTCTGTTTCTTCTAAGTCATCGACTTCCATCATGTCTGCGGTGTTGACCTTTTCTACCACTAGTTGAGCTATGCGATCGCCCATTCTTATTTGGCAGTCCACATCCTTATGCTTGAAAAGTACGACTTTGAGTTCGCCAGTGTAATCAGCATCGATTACTCCTGCGCTGGTAGAGATTCCGCTTCGGACCGCTAATCCACTTCTTGGGGCAACTCTTCTATAAGTTCCTGCGGGTAGGCCTACGGCTATACCCGACCTTATTAATGCTTGTCCATATTTCGCGAAAATGTCATCTTCTCTGGGGTACAAGTCATGTCCTGCCGCCATTCTTGAGCCCTGTGTTAGCAAGTGTGCCTTTTTGCTCAATCTCTTGACTCTAATTATGGGTTCCTTTCCAGCACCTCGAAGTTCTAAATCCAAATCCTTATCTCCATCCCAGTCTTCTCCTTTATCGCCTACCCTCTCTACTGGCGACACCAGGAAATTTTCTGCTTTCAAAATTTTCTGTTCGCGCAGCGTAGCTCCCTCCTCAGGGTGCTACTCAGGCCGTCTGCTTAATGCAGCAGGTTTTCCGCCCTTTGTGGCTGGTCGGTATAGAATGCGAAAGTTGTATTCTACCAACTTCCGATCCCATCGGATTTGACGGCCACTTCAGACTTTTGAGGTGATGAAGTATTGTGGGTTCTCATGGTCGGTAAAGACTGTGATCAGTTTCTCCGTTCCGATTAAGTAGTGTCTCCATTCTTTAAAAGCTTCCAGGATCGCAAGAAGTTCTTTATCAGGAATCTCGTAGTTGCGCTCCGCTGCGTGTAATTTTCAGGAATGGAAAGCTACTGGATGTAATCATTTCTCAAAGTATGGAGAAAGAACGCAGCCGCGTGCAAAATGGCTAACGTCCGTTTCTACCGCCGTTTCTCTTTCTGGGAAAAAGTGGGGAAGTATGGGGGCGGTAGTGAATCGGTGCTTTAGCTCTTCGAAAGCCGCGTCCTGTTCAACCCCCCACTTAAAATTCTTAGGATTTGCTTGTAATGTCTCGGTTATTGGCTTGCTAATAGTGGAGAAGTTTTTTATGAATCGTCGGTAGAAGTTAGCAAACCCCATAAAGACTTGTACTTCTCTAACCGACCTCTGCGCTTTCCAGACCATTATGGATTCCACCTTGCGGGTGCTCATAGACACCCCATCGACTGCCACCATATAGCCGAGGAATGCTACCTCTATGGCATGGAAAGTCGATTTCTTTAGCGATACGGCTAATTGAAAGTCTGATAGACTTTGTAAAACTTTCTCAACAGCTTCGATGTGTTCCTTTTCATCCTTTGAGTAAATGAGAATATCATCAAGGTAACACACGACTCCGACGTCCAAGTATTCTTGTAGGACCTAGTTCATCATATCTTGGAAGGTTGCCGGAGCGTTGACCAATCCAAAAGGCATAACATTATATTCGTAGTATCTGTATCTCGTACGGAACGCTGTCTTCCATTCATCCCCTTCTTTGATCCTAATCAGGTGGTAACCGTCCTTAAGGTCTAACTTGGTGATGATCTTTGCACCGGCTACTCTATCTCTGAGTTCGGACATTAGTGGAAGGGGATGTTTGTTGAGGATGGTAATCTTATTTAGATTTCAATAATCCACAACTAAACGTAGTCTACCATCTGGTTTAGGTACGAATAATATGAGTACCGCGGCCGGTGCTTGGCTCCGTGTGATTTTCCCTTGTTTGATCATCGTTTCCAAGTATTCTCGTAAAGCCTGAAGCTGTTTTTCGGATAGTGGATATATCAGGCCCCTGGAGGGGGTTGATCCTAGAATCAACTTAATTTCGTCATCGAATGTCTGTCTTGGAGCTAATTTTTCTGCCGTCTGGGCTACAAAGAAATATTTGTAATTCCCATATTCTTTAGGTAATGATTCGAGTTCCACCCAATTTTCGATGGCTCCTCTTCTTCCGATGCGGCAGGTATTAGGATCCCAAGCGACCGATTCATCATATTCGAACATATCCGCTATTCCTTCCTCTTCCCCCACACAGTTTTCACAACATTTTGAGGAGAAGGTGCAATTTTCTGCATCGTCCATGTGAGACACTGGGTGTTCACGATGCCACCAACCAAAAGGAATTATCATTCTGTAGTGACCTGCGTTAGCCACTTCACATGACAGTTCCGAGACGTGTCGGTTTTTTCCTATTTCCAATTTTATTGCGAGAGTGTAACACTTTCCTCCAGAGGCAGCGGATGATCCGTCAAAGCCTAAGATATCAAGTGTATTGTCGCGTTCTACAGAGGGAACGCGAAGGACTTCAGATAGGTACTTATTGATAAAAAACACGTGGGATCCTGAGTCTAATTGGACTGTAATTTTGTATCGCTTATAGTGTATATGGAGGTAAGCGGTCCCCTCCAGACAGTTGTATCGTTTTGGTTTTAGAGCGCCGAGTTCTACGCGCTTGGCGCGGATAAGACTTTCTTGGTTCTTTCGTTCAGGCATTGTTGGTATTGGGTGTAGGTAATAAGATGTTTGTTTCTACGCCCGCGTAGTTTCGACCATTGAGGTCTCCTCAGACAAACTAGTAACTCTTTAGCTCTAACAAGCTGGGTCTACATACTAAAACGGCGTGTCACTGATGCGCTATCCTGCGCGACCAGTTTTCAGGCTTGATGCCTTCTCCCAACACGCCAGACCTAGGGTCATAGCAGATTTTCGGGCAGTTTATTAGCCATTTTACTCACCTGGTGTGGGGTTCTCCCTTTCACCGGATCCTTTCCCTTAGGGTTTCGGTTATCCGTCCAGCTCCCTCAGAGGGGCCTTGCATACCAAAGCGGCACATCCCTATCCCACACTGTGGCCAGAAGGCAAGATAGTATATACGTATCATACGACTCAGACTCGTGGGGTAGGTGGAATGGCCCGCGTCGGTTGTCCTCCTGCTGTGTATTGTTATCAAGTAGATCTTGCATTGCTATGTCCCAACTTCTACGGTATAGTAACTTGCTTGCACATGGGTAGCGGGCAACCACCAGGTGTCACGAGGAACTTCGAATTGTAGGCTCCCGGGCCATGTGGGCATGTTAACTATCCTCTCTTTCGATCAAGACTCTCCATATATTGATTCTTGTGTTCGAGCTCGTAGGTCCCTCGTGGGGTTCCTTCACTTAGAGCCTACATGCGTTGATCCTGAAAGGAGAGACTGGCGTCACGCCGCTTTGATCATTTTGAGTTTCGTTTCCCGTAGTTGCACACGGACTACCCGATCCCCGTCGCGGTGGGTACCCAATACACCCCAGCCAATGGGGGTTCCCATTTGGATTCCAGCTCTTTTAGGACACTGAATACCCAAACGCCGGCGCCGTTGGTGACAGCGAACTGACCTAGGTCAGTTTTTCGTCATCTGTCAGTGCGGAGATTTTATTCACTCGAGCTGGGTGCTGAACAGATGCGACTTTGCGAGCTAATTTGGGCTTTACAGGAGCTAATCTTGCTCCTTGAATTCCCATTTTTATCGGTCTTGAGCTGACTGTTGCCGCCGATATATGGGTGTCACCCCAACATGTTTGATAAGTGTGGTTTTTCTTTCCACAAGGTGTGCAATCTCCTTCTTTCCTCCGAGTGTCTATCACACTCTGCGGGATACCGGTATGGGCTTGGGCGAAGTTTGTGTGGGTGGTCTTTGTGGCACCTCCCCACCTTTTCCTGGGCCTTTCCGGTTCATCGTCCCTTTTCCGTTTTGGCGGGGGGGCTCCACCTCCTTTGACGTAAGGTTTAGTATCCCTTTGTCGCTTTGGTTTAGAGTCCCTTCGGTCATCTCTTTTGACCTCTTGGACTATTTTTGGTTTGGACACTTGGTCATGTCCAATTTTCTTTCTGGCTAGCAGTCCTTCTTCTGACCGTCCGGATAGCCTTAATGCCTCTTCCCATTCCTGGTCCGTCGTATATTGCAGGGCCGACAACCTGCGGACAATTTGTTGCCGAAGTTTGTCTTCCACTACCTCTCTCCAGGACTCCCCGGTCATGCATGTGTGAATGTTATGGTTGTGTATGACTGTCAGGTAGCGTTCAATACTGCCGTCGTAGGTGACTAGTTTCATTGCTCGAAGGGCTAGTCTTTCGGCTTCTACCGGGGCGAATCACGTGATCATATCATGTTCAAATTGGGTCCATGTGGCCAGCTCTGGCTGCTGGGTTTCCCCTTGAAGTCCGTCCATAGCCTTCTGATACCATAGGGTGTAAGGAAGGACTATGTCTCCTTTTGTACGGCTGAGCGCGTAGATGACTCGTTCCCGGGCGTCATCACAGATTGGCGGATTCCCTTCGAAATAGTCCATGCATTGAAGGATCCACACATATATGTCTTGTACGGGTCTATCTTCAAAGAATGGGGATGGCTCAAATGATGCTTGATATTCAGCGCCATCACGTTGGCAAGCGTTTCTGCCATACCAGGCGGTTCTGCTGTTTGTCCTTGCCTGCCTCGGCTAGGACCTCCTCTCCTTCTTCCTCTTTCACCATCGTCATCACCGTCATCGTCACTAGGATCTCCTGGGTTACCTCCCTGGGCACCTGATGGGAATGCATCAGCGGTTTCTCGGCCTTTCCCCTTCTCCCTGCGTGTAGCTGGAGCATAATACTCCTCGTTATCAGTTTCTTGGACCGGGGGTAAGGGTGCGGGTCCTGTAGCGTCGGGACTTGGTGCCGCAACTAGTATTTTATTTATTGCCGTGGTTAACCCTTTGAGGGTTTGGTTTGTCGTGATATTCTGCAGTTGTTGCTGGTCTTGAGACCTGCGAATCTCCGCTTGGCCCGAGTTTTGATCACTGCGCATTTGTCCCAGAGTACGATTGACTTCTCTTGCGCGCGAGACACTTTGGGCGCGGAATTCGACGAATTCAGCTCGCAGACTGATGACCATCTGTTCCAGAGTCTGATCTCGGGCTAATGCCGCTTGGCTTTCTTGCCCGAGGCTTTCATGTAGCCTCGTGGTTACTTCTTCATGTCCTTGTTGACGCCTCTCCTGGGCCTCTATCTTTTGTGCCACTTCCCGTAGCATTTCTTCTTGTATCCCCTTAACCTCCGCTTCGACTCCTGCCAGTTGCATCACTAGGAGCCCAATCTCGCTATCATGGACATCTTGTCCTTCTGCGATCTACTGCTGTACCATAATTAATATTAAGGTATTATCCTAGGTCGCTCCCATCAAATGTTTGAAGGCAATATTAGCTTGGTCGAGAGAGGTGTCTATATCTTGCGTGATTCGTCCCCAGGTTAGCCCAAGACGGGCAGCCAATCTGGCTAAGTTTGCTGCGTGGTCTCCTCCTCATTTAGGCGTGGAGGCACTTGATATCCGATGAGTGCTTGAAGCACTAGTGGATCGGTGAGAGCGTAAATTTCCTCTCCAAACAGCAGGTTCATGAGGTGTTCACGGGGAGGGACTCCATATGGCCGAATCATCGGTTTTTCCCCTCGTCTCGGGTCGGGTATCCATAGGTTCGTCCGCCGTTGTTCTCTTTCTCGGATCTTGAGGTATCTCAGCCATTGTGATACTTTCCCGGTAGGCTAGTTGCTCTAATAGCCCTAGATGTGTGATTTCTGGTACTTCGTACCAGAGCTCGTGATATCCTTTAAAAGGTTTAATGAATCGTATGTAAGGTATCCAACATTTGAGAGACTCTAGAGGTGTCGGTATGAAAGGGTTTGGTTGGTCCGACTCTGTACTAAAGACCTGAATCTCCTTTTTTTCAAGGTTTACGATGTGCTTATAGTACATATAAAAGTGTGTTAGGCCCAGGCCGAGGGGATGTCGGGCCCCCGGATGACGGTCCCTGGGTTTTCCTTTTCTTTCTCTTCTGTCTTCAAGGAGCACTGGGTGCTCCAGTGGACAAAGTCTTCCGACTCTGTCGAATTCCACTCAAAGTCCGAACTGTGCCAGGTACGATATATGCTATTGAATTGATCGCTCGTTGGGATCCCCAAAGGTACTGTGAACCATGAGGGTTCTTGCGTATATTCTTCTTCCATTGCGAACAACTCGGTCTCGAATATTTCTTCGAAGGAATGAATATAGATAGGAAAATGAGGTTCTTCGAAAATATAGTCGAAGTTTGAGGTGAGGGTGGAATTTGAGCTGAACTCGTAGTTCATATAGTGACCCTTGGCAACAGGAGAACTATCAATATACAGTTAGGCGGACGTCAAACTGAAGTATATAACTGAGGGACGTAGGCCAAAATATTTGTTCAGAGAATCGGTCGAGGAAGGCTCATCTCGATAAAGTAAAGGTAAAGTAAAGATTTATGAGGTAAACAATTTTCTATTGATAAGATCTCTTCTCCATTGCTTGATGATGTCTGTAAAGCTCGGAAGGCACTTCGATATTTATATCCCGCGTCTCCGTGTTCGCGAACTACTTCTAACTACTAGGCCACCGAAGTACCACCTTAGTTTTAATACGCAAACGTCTAGAATCTTACAAGTGCGAACCCTGTTGGACCCTGAAACTTATCACCCTTTCCCAGACTCGGAATAGTATTCCTCCGTCGCGATGACTGCGCTATTTGTTATACCAAACAGCAGCCTTCAACTTAGATGTTCGAGTAGACTATTATATTACTCTAGTCTGGTTGACTATCGTTCCTGTAGTCTCTTCGGTCATGAAGTGATCAAGTTCATGCCGGTTCACCTAGTGCCAATCGCAAGTATGAGCGCGACGTGTCAGCGTCTTAAGGGTCTCCGACTTATCTAGGTCTTCCCTTCTGAGCATGCTTCCCCTTGGTCCGCCAGCCTCCGTAGACTGGTCCTATTACTAGTACCAACCAACCTACAGCTGATCTCAGAAGGGTATGGGTGGATTCGCTATACCACTAATAGCTTCCACTACTGGGATGTCCTCTCGAAGTATTTCGCAGAAAACGTCCCATCACCTTCGGCCCATAGTTAGGCCGCCTAACTTTGAAGCCTACTATCTCAATGCGCCTCTCACGGGTCTCCTGCGTTCCACTTCTCAGATGTCGCCAAAGGTCCCCCCATATATCCTGCGAACAGCATGCGGTCGGATGGATGGCGGCGACGTATATGGTGTTATGAACTGGGCTTCATCCGCGTGACATTTTAGTTATGGGACGCAACTCTCGAAATCTCGCTAATGACGTGCAGGCCCCATAAGGGGGCCGGAGGGGGGTGTTGGCTCCAGTAAATCGAGGGTCTGTGCGCAGTTACCCTACCATGGGGTCTGTGCATATGTCTCGGATTTCCATATGCCTAACAGGGTTCCTCCTCTTAGCTGCTACGCTTCTTGATCTTGCTCTTGCCAACCGCAATACTTGGTATGCTGCATTTCTGATCTCCTGGTATCACTTGTAGTAATCATTGGATGCAGGTACTCTAGGAGAGTTGACTTAATAGGTATCGCGGAATTGGTATTCTCGTCCATACACCGCTTTTTATGGGGACATTCCAATAGTATCGGGCTGACCTCTATTGGAGCAAGCTGTCACTTCAGAGAGGGAGGTTAACCAGTTTGTTTGTTGCACCTTAACAACATTGCTGAATGCTGTTTTAAATACCCTGATCTGTCTTTTTGCCAGTTTAGTTGTCTGGCGGTGGCCAGGCATAGCCAAGATATGTGCAACTCACGTCGTCTTCAAGGCGGGTTTCCAAGACCAGGAGGTGAATCTGGGGTCAACATCGCTGACAATTGATAAAAGTACTGCATGCGGCGTAAAAATACGGTGCTGGAGTAAATCTATTGTTCAAATTGCAGTAGCATTCACTTATATTGGAATCAGCCAGCTGAAACCAATTTCTCTATCCACTACCACTAATACTGAATCATGTCCTCTTCACATGGTAAAGGGGCCTATGAAAGCAGTAGCGTTGCTCGAAAATATTGTCAAGGGAATAGGAAGTGAAAGTGTGTCCCCTGTAGGCAATGTCTTCCATTCTCAGTTTAGCTGCGATAGGTAACACTGCTAGACATAGTCTTTGAAATGTTTCTTCATCTTGGGCCAGTATATGTATTCCGTTGCATACTGGAGGTTTTGATCGGCTCTATTGTGTTCTTTATTGTGTATCTTGCCTATCATCAGGTCACTCAGTGTTTCTCTATTTGCTCAATAACCTTTCAGAATGTAGAGGCAACCTGATCCTCCTCTGGTGGTAGCATAGAGTAGTCCATTACAGGTGCTGTAATGTTACATCATTCCGTTTTATGCAGTGTTCTTGGAATCCTTCGCCAGCTGATTGATAGGGTCATTCCTACATCTTTTGATCCTCTATTCTTGTTAGGCATATGGAGATCTGAGACAAGGTGCACAGATCTCACGGTAGGGTCATTGCGCACAGACCCTCAGTTTACCGAAGTGCCAACACCCCCTCCAGCCTTCTTATGGGGCCCGCACGTCTTTAGCGAGATTTCAAGAGTTGCGTCCTATAACTAAAATATCACATCAATGAAGTCCACTTTATAGCACCATATATATCACCGCCGTCTGTCCGACCACCTACTGTTCGCAGGATTTGTCAGAGGGGACATTTGGCGACATTTGGGAAGTGCTGCGGAAGAAATCGATGGGAAGTGCATTGAGATAGTAGGCTTCAAAGTTAGGCTCTCCAACTATGGGCTGAAGGTGTGGGGGCGTTTTCGGAGAAAGAGTTGTGGAGGATGTCCTAGTAGCAACAGCTATTAAGGATATACCGAATCCTCACATACGCCTCTGAGAGCAGCTGTAGGTCGGTTGGGCCCAGTGATAGGACTCCTCTGTAGAGGCCGGCGGACCAAGGGGAATGATGCTCAGAAAGGAAGCCCTAAATATGTCAGAGACTATTAAAGAGGACGACATGTCGGGCGTGGACTTGCGATTGGTACTAGGTGGCCCAGCATGAACCTGATCACCTCTTGACCGTAGAGACTACTGGAACGATAGTCAACCAGACTAAAATAATATAATAGTCTATGCAGACATCTAAGTTGGAGGCTGCTGTTTGGTATAACAAACAGCACAGTCATCTCAACGGAGGAATACAATTCCGTCTCCGTGAAAGGGTGTGATAAGTTTCAGGGTCAAATGGTGTTCGCACTTATTAAATTCTGGACATTTGCGTACAAATGCCAGTATTGTACTTCGGAGGCATAGTAGATAGAAGTAGTCCGCGAAAGACTCAGATGCCTGATATAAATATCGAAGTGCCTCCCGAGCTTTACAGACATCATCAAGCAATAGAGAAGAGATCTTATCACTATAAAATAGTTTTATCGCTTAAATCTTTACCTTACCTATTTTATCGTGACGAGCCTTCCTTGACAGATTTTGCGATCAAAGATTTTGGCCTACGTCCCTCAGAATTATACTAGAGTTTGGGATCCACCTAACAGTTCCCTCCTGAGGTGTTTCATATCATCCACTCCTTGAATAATATCCCTTTCATCTACCACTCTTTTTAATACCATTACCTACTCTTCCTCAGCAGGTGTCTCATATACCTTGTAGAGTTCTCCTTTTTGTGAGGTAGGGAGGGTGGTTCCACTACTGGAACCTCATTCGGGTATGCGCGAGGTCCTCTCTAGAGGGGCTCATTATGGATATGCTGACCGTACTCAGGGTTGTGACTTTTGGTAGTGGGGGAGCCACATCCTAATGCTTTTTTGACGCGCTCCGTGATGACTCGGATGTCGAGGGGGGGGTGGGGTGAATGGGTATATCTATCCCTGTGATTATTGTTGGTATTTGGTGGAGTTTCGATAACAGGTGGACAGCTGCAGGGGTAGTAGGCGTAGGTCTTTGTCTTAGATTTCAATTCCTCATGGTCAGGGGAGAAGGGTATATTGCAGAATGCCAAATGCATTGATGCATGTTGAAGTTCCTGCTCACTCATACCACTAGTATAACTTCAATAGTCTCACGAATCACTTTGAGGTTCGCTATTTGCCTAGTCATCAGCATCCAATTGTCCTAGGTCCTGGCTGCAGTTGCTTCTTCATGGCGAATGAGTACCAACGTGCTCCAACGGAAGAACTTTGAATCCAGACATTTCGCCTTCGATGTGAGTTTCTTCACAATAAAGAAACGATGAAATTGGTGCGGAGATATGTAGCCGCTTCTCAGGTGATGCTTTAATCATAGTGGTAATGGGCTTTGTTCTGTACCATGGTGGTAACTACCAAATCAGAGTCCATAGGCTGTAGCTGAGGTTGTTGAATAGACTTCTTACTATATTGCAACTACTGAAGTCTCCTAGATATTTGGTAGGTGTTAAACTAAAGATTCTTGCAGTGAACTAAAGGGAGCAACTATTCAAGCAAGTATATTGAAAACTTTGGCTGTGGCAGTCTGCCTCTTCTGACATGAAGAATAGTAGTTCTCAAATGCACCTCTTAGGCTACCGGAAGCCTTATTCTTATAACATATAAGACTCTAAATGGTAGGATTGAAACCAAATGTAAAACATATAAAGTATCATACCGGTACTCGAAACCAAGCATAAAACATATTGAGTATCAAACCGATACTAGAAACCAAACATAAAACATATAGAGTATCAAACCAACACTCGAAACCAAACATAAAACATATGGAGTATCAAACCCTATACTCTCTGGCTAGAGGCACACTACATTTCCCGAAACTAATTCCCAATATAATCAGTGTCAACTGATACCTAAAATCCTAAACTAATAACCTGTACCAGTTACACCCAGAAAACAAAATAAAACCCTTATTTCAAAATATAACCAGAAAGTCTCTAATCCTCACTATCATAATCAGAATTCAAATAATGATTCCAAAAAACTTTATCAACTGTGGGAACAACTAAATAGCTCTCAAAGCCATCCTTAGTAGGAGAATAATAAATAGGAGGAAACCCCCAAAATACCGTAGGAAACTCATCTCCAGGCATGTTATCTATCTAGCATGCTAGAACCAAATCCATCGTATGTTCTAATCCTTCCACCAGTTCCCAACTCTTCTCGCTTGCTGGATATCCTTTCCTACTGACCAAAAACTGCCTATTCCTATATCATTCTCTGGAATCGAGAACTGATTGAACTTCCCATTCCGCTTCTTCATTGATAAGTAGAGGTCCTCATTTCGCAACCATGCATCCCGGGAACCGAAAATCATCATTAGGGGTGTAAGGGTTGAATACCGAACAGTGGAATTCTCCTTTCTTCCTTCGGTACATTCTTGCATCCATGCTGACCGTATAGTGGAGGGTGTGTTTCTCAAATTCGAGTACTGTTAAAGGGTCTCACCAACCTGGTTGTAATTTCCGAGATCTGCCAGATTCTGTTGCCAACTAGTCTCCAACAACCATAACGCTTTGCCCATTGTCGCCAGGTATGTGTGAGTTCCTCCTCTTAGAGAGTACTCTGCTTGATCTAGCTCTAGCTAACCGTAATACTTGGTATGCCGCAAATCTGATCTGCTGGTGTCGATTGTAGTAATCATGGGATGCGGGTACTATTGTAGCCTTAACTTCACAGGTATTGCGCAGTTGGTATTCTCGTCCATAGTCAGCTTTGGATGGGGATATTCCAATAGTATTAGAGTAACCTGCATTGGAGTAAGCAGTTACTTGAGGGAGTGAGGAAAGCCAGTTGGTCTGGCATGCATTCATAACATTCCTTAGCGCTGTTTTCAGTTCTTAAATCTTTCTTTCAGCTTGACTATTAGTGTGGTGCTGGCATAGCGTAGCCATGATATGTTTGACCTCCATCGTCTTTAATGTTTGTTTTCAAAACTGTGAGGTTAACCAAGGATCAGCATCACTAACAATCGATGTAGATATTCCATAAGGGGTGAAGATATAGTGCCAGGGTAATTCCATTGTCGAAATCGCAGTAGCATTCACTAATGTTGGTATCAGCCAGCTGCAACCAACCACTCTATCCGCTACTACCAATGCTCAATCATGTCCTATCAGATTAGTGAAAGGACCTATGAAATCGATAGCATAGCTCGAAAATATGTCTGCAGGAAATGGGAGTGAAAGGGTATGGCCGGCAGGTAATGTAGTTCTTTCCCGATTCAGTTGACATACGTCACATTGCAGGACATAGTCTTTGCAGTCCTTCCTTATCTCCAGCCAGTAGATTTATTCCATTGCATACCAAAGGTTTTGATCAGCACTGTGGTATCCTTCATTATGTATTTCCCCTATCATCAGTTCTGTTAGCATTTCTCCCTTCACTCCATGACCCTTCGGAATATAAAGGCAATCTTCTCCTCATTCCGTGGTGGTAAAGAGGAGTCCATTACGAATATTGTGACATTGCATGATTCTGTTTCATCATGTTTGATTGGAATCATTTCCTAGCTGCTAGATAGCATCACTCCTATATCTTTTGATCCCCTGTTCCCTCTAAATGTTTTTCATTTCCGCTACTCCTTGATTGATATTCCTTTTATCTACCACTTTTTCTAATAGCATTACCTCGTCCTTCTCATCAGGTGTCTCAGAGACTTTTCAGAGCTCACGTTTCTCATGAAATAGGGATAGAGGTTCCACTACCGGAACCTACTTTATTTACGCGAGAGGTCCTCCATGGAGGAGCTCATTTTGGGGTTGTACAAGGTACTCGGGATCATAACCTTGGGTGATAGGGGAGCTACATCCTAATACCTTTTTGACGCGCTCCTTGATGGCTACAATATCAAGGGCAGGGGCAGTGAATGGGTATGTCTATCACTGTGATCATTGTTGATGTTAGGTAGAGTTTTGATAACTGGCGGCCTGCTGCAGGGGGAGCTGGCATAGATCTTAGTCTTAGGTTTCAATTCCTAATGGTCAGGTCAGAAGGATCGGCTGCAGAATGCCCCATAAATTAATACATGTTTGAGTTCCTCTTCACCACTACCACTGGTATCACTCCAATGGTCTCCCTGATTGGTTAGCAGTTCACTACTACTGTAATCATCTGTATCTAGCTGTGCTCACTTCAGACTGCAGTCGCTTCCACATTCTGAAGGAGCACCGATGTGCTCTGCAGTAAGTGCTTGTAATCAGGACATTTTATGTACACTGGTAGGTTCTTCGCAAGAAAGAAAGGATAAAATAAATCAGCAAGTAGGTAAATTGCCTTCTTGTGTGGGATCGTTTGCAGTATGTCGGTAGTTATCATTCTCATCATAAAGACGTGATTACCCATCTGCTATATAGTTCTATTTTCCTGGTCTATATACTATCTTGGTGTCGGATTTTGCGATTAATCCTCTCCCTTGCAGTTGTTTTGTAGTGGGTGTTCTTCTTCTTTTGTGATATGTCAGAGGTAGATGATCTGCAATGATAGTAAACTTGCTTCCTGTAAGTATGTGGTGCATTGCTGTCTGTTCCTGAACTATTACACGTGCTTCCTTGTCAGTTGTGCCATAATTCATTTGCGGATCAGAGAATTTCCTGCTATGAAGTGAAGCTGGTCTGGCATTCTCGCGGGGTTCTACTTGTCCTACCCATGCTCCTACACCTATGTTGGATGCATTGGGTATTAGCCACATGGAAAGTGATGAATCATATTGTAGTGGTTTTATAACCTCGTATTTGGAAACACAGCGGTTAACATTTTCTGAGGCTTGGTGTTGGGTGGCGGTCTATACAAATTCTGTCGTTCCGCTGAGTTCTGTTAAGGGTGATGTAATAGTTGCCATGTGTGGTAAAAACAGACTGATATAGTTGACCGTTCCTCAAAATTTCAGTAACTGTTTCTTGGTCTATTATGTTGGCCGTTCTTGGATCTTCACGGTCTTTTCTGTTGCTTGTGAGAGTCCTTCATCGTTGATAACATGGCTTAACACTTCTATACCTGTGGCGAAGAATTCTGATTTCTTCCTACTTGCATAGAATCGGGCCTCCTTTAGCTTATCGCAAATTACGGATATGTGTTTCCAATGTCGAGACTCAGTATCGGAAAAGATAAGTATATCATCAATATCCAGCCACATGAAGCGTCCTAAGTAGTTGACGAATAAATTGCACAGTATGTGCATGAAGGTTCCTGGAGTATTGATATCTCCTTGTAGCATAACGTTGCTGACTAATCATCCAAATATTGTTTCGAACACATTCTTGCACACATCCTATGTTTCCACTCTTGCTTGAAAATAGGTCTCACTAAGATCGATTTTGCTGCAATATCTTGCCCTTGCCCAGGCATTCAGGATCATTGCGTAGTTAGGAATCATTACAAGATCTTTAATTGTAAAATCATTGCTGGCCGTGAGGTCCAGCAATGGCCTTATTCGTTTCTGGTCTTTTTTTCTCTTGTAAAAAGATAGGCCCTGCCGATGAAACTGCTTGTCGTTCCATGATTCTGACTTTCTCATTTTCTCTTAGTCACCTGCTCATGTCTATTACCCATTATTCTGGTATTGAGTAGGTGGGTAATAAGCACTGCTCTTTTTCAGGTTGTAAATCTATCTCATGATTGATCTGCTGTAAAGGTAGTAGATCTTCCTGTATTTCTTCCGGAAATACTTTCAGGTGTTGGTCGATGACATCTCCCGTGACAATCACTGGTGCCCGGATCATGCCAGTAGTGCGTGTATAAACAATTCCGACATACAGTTTGGGAAAATAGATAGCCAATTTGCCACATTCGATATGGGCTAGTTGTTCTTCCAGCAAGTGCACTCTCATTAGTGTATCCTATTTTGCTATGTTGCCAACCAATATCCATGTTTCTAGTGCACTCAGCTTTCCTGCTGATATGTTGACTGAACATTCTTTATGACCTTCACATCGTGATCCTTTGATAGCTAGGTGTATACTGATCGCTGTCTTCAATTCCTGAAAAGGAATTCCGATTGTAGTCATAAAGGTAAAGCTAATCAGGTTTGCTTCTATGGATCCTGTATCAAACAGGACTCTTCCTTCTATGTCATTGATGTGCATCATTCCTTCGAGAGTGTCCTGAGGTTTGATATTTGTTGGTCTAGCAGCCATTGTGCGAATGTCCTTTACTTCTTCCTCTACTTCCGTACCATTGAGAAACACTTCTTCCGCTAGTTGTTCCTGTTCCACTCTATTGGAGGTGACTTCCCATTTTACGTTAGTCTGGCCTTTGCCTTTGCGCTTTTGATCTTTACTAGGGCAGTCTCTGGCCAGATGTCCTTTAACTCTGCAGGTATAGCATAGTCCCTTTTTCTTTCATTCTTTAGGTTTGGTGTAGGGCTTGTTGTTCATTTTCCTATTCTCCTTTTGTCTATCACGTTTAGAAGTATATTCTTTTGCCGGTTTCTCGAACCTTTCCATTCCATAAGTACTTATACTATTTACAATAGCATCTGTACTTTCCACGTTTTGGATAACCTACATAACGGTATCGGTTTCTCCATACTCTAATTCTGCTTCTTTTTATAGTCTAGTGTGCATACTCTTAAAGAACTGTTGAATGAAAGCATAATCGCTTACAGTGTCTGTAGGTAGGCGTGATTGGAATATTACCAAATCAGTTGCTATAGTTTATATTCTTTGTATCTTACCATTATACACTTGCGTGATTTCATGTCACGTGCAGTAGGTATCCTCATTTTGATTCAAAGACTGGAATCTTGCTTGCAGGAATCAAGCAAGGTGTTCTCTGGTCCTGTCTACACCGAAATTCTCAGCTGCTCGACAAGCTGCTTCTTAAGCTCACTCTACAGTATAGAGAATCCAATAGTTTCATTCTGCAGCCTTGCCAGTCCGTAGTACATCTAGGCGGAGATGTAACTGTACTGAGTTATACCATCTATCAAACTCTTCTCATTTCAGATTGTCTCCTTCACCTGTAAACTTACTAGGTGAGGGTACCTTGATACTGAGTTTAGCTGTGACAACAGGGTTAGGTCTTGGAGACAGTGGTCTTGGGTTCCAAGGTCCTAGGGTTGCTGGTCCCGGTAGGCCTGCCTCTGAAGCTATATCGTCTGATCCTTTGATACTATCAGAGCTATCTGGATCGTCCCTTGGTGGTACTGGAGGTACCTGTGTACATCAAGGCTTTCTTGGAGATTCTGGGTACCCTCCTGGAGTAGTGGTTGGCGTTTCTGGTGGTTATTGTGGTGATTCTTGTGCTGACTGTGCAGTCATCTCTCTAGCTAACTACTGCGCAGCTGTGTCACTTGCCGCTTGCTCTTTTGCTGGAGTCATTGTGAACTGTGGTTTTGAATTCCTTGTGCACTGCTGGGAATGTTTCACAGGGGCCTTGCCCTCTCTTCGTCCTATAATACCGTCTATCTTGATAACTTGCCGAAGTTAGAAAAACGGAAGCGCCTATAGAGAGATACAGTAAATGTAAGGTTAATGGACTTTGTTCTTTACCGAAGGTGGTAACTAGTGAAGGAAAGTCTGGAGGCTTTAACTGGGTTTGCTGAAAAGGCTTCTTCCGATATTGTGACTACTGAAGTCTCCGAGATGTTTGGTGGATCTCAAACTCGACATTTTCGAAGCAAACTGAAAATAGTAACTGTTCAATCAAGTAGATTGGAAACTCTCTCTATCAAAGTCTGCTCTTTCTAACATGAAACTAGCAGCTCTTAAATACGCTTCCTAGGCTACTGTGAGCCTTGTTCTCATACCATATAAGGCTCCGAATCAGTAGCGTTGAAACCAAACATAAAACATATAGAGTATCAAGCAGATACTTGAAACCAAACATAAAACATATAGAGTATCAAACCCATACTTGAAACCAAACATAAAACATATAGAGTATCAAACCAATACTCGAAACCAAACATAAAACATATGGAGTATCAAACTCTATGCTATCAGGTTAGAGGCACACCTTGTTTCCTGAATCTAATGCGAAAACAAACATTATCAACTGATACCTGAAAACCCTAAACCTGTAACCAGGACCGGTTATACCCCCTGGAGGCAGCGAGCCAATGGAATTGTCCTTGACAAGTCAGGAAAGGCCTCCTACAACACTCTGATGTCCTTCAGAATCATTGTCCTCCTGGAAACCATTTCCAAAACACTCACCGGGATCATGGCAAGCAGACTCTCAGCACAGGCTCAGTGCCTTGGGCTGCTATCTCAGAACTAATGTGTCTCTCTTCCCGAACCTAGTACCTTCGATCTATGTATTGCACTAATCCATGAAACTCAGACCTTCTTAACACCAAAAATGAAGGCACCAACCCTCTTTCGTGATATCCACTGAGGTTTCCACAAAGTCTCCTCAATATCCCTCTCTGAAAGACTGGTGACTCGTGCAGTCCACCCATACCTGATATCAGGGATAAGGTCATTACTCTATAGAAGGACCTGCCCCCTCATTTTCCTAGGCTCTCCGGAGATCTTCTTCTCTGTTTCAGTAGGAACCCCAAGTGGTCTCCCATCTTACCTCTCCTGTTTGTGATATCTGGCTCAACATTACATTTTCCGATCCCTAAAGGCAGGACCCTGTCTACTGTGAATAACCTCTCTTTTACGGTGGCCTTTAACTCCTGCAGAAAAAATGTCCAAAGTTTACAAGGCATTGTGGGCTCTCTACAGTTCAGGGTGAGGAGGATCAGAGTGTCCTTCTCTATCTCGAAACTTAGAACTCATGTACTCAAAGACCCTAGTCCAGAAGATCCCCCTTCCCAACATCCTGATTTTATTGGACAACTAGCTTTTCCATACAGCAGGCCTAGTAAGGTGGCTGGAGTACTGGTTCAAACCCACCACTACCTCCTGTATGAAAGGAACAATGGCTCACTTTTCCAGTTGCCTCACCTTGGCCCAAGGGGCCCTCAGCATAGTTATAGAGCTGTCAAGGCCTGGGAAAGGCCACGCCCCCTTCATGTGCCACAGACTGGCGGCCTCTCTTGTTACCCCCATCATCTTATATGGGGCAGACCATTTCTTGCTCCATCTTACGATGCTTGACAGGATGCCAGTATTCTGGAGGACCATTCAGAGATTGGTGACAAACTGCTTTACCACAACTCCAACTGGCTTGTTGGTATGTGAATCATCCCTGCCCCTTTTGATCATATGCTGCCAAATGCTGGCGGCACTGAGAATAGTCTGCCTCCCCTTGGAGGTAAACCCAGCCTCTGCCAGACTACACCCCACCTTCCCCTCCAACTCCTCCTATTGCTCCCTGGAATACTACCGGTCCTTCACCAAGAGGCTGAACTTGGTACACACCCCCCTACTCCGGAAGACTCCAGTGTCCTCTCCACCCATGAGGAAATACCTGGTAGTGGAGACTATCGCAGATAGGACCCTCCTATTGACGGTCCACCCCGGCGCACTTTAGTGCCCCAAGCCGTCGCTTCTCCCACACAACCAACTCCACCCTTAGAGCGTCTTCTCCTCATACAAGGACCTGCAAATAGTAGTCCGATCACGCCTTCTCAAAGACTGGAAGTCCCAGTTCCCTCCACCACCGAACTACCTATACAAGCCATTCCTTTCTCCTCACCCTTTGATCGGGCTAGAAAGGTATACAGCTGGTAGAATCTACCAGATGTGCACAGGAAAAAGTTACCTTGTGGCTCACCCTGGTTAGTTGACTGAGGATCCCACCTCTCTTTACCCCTAGTGCCAAGAATGGTTCGAGGATTTTCGACAGGACTTACTCTTCTACCCATCGCCGCTACCTCACACAAAGCATCTCCGCGTCATGCTTGATAACAGAGGACAGGATAGCCTTCTCTGATCCAACGTGACACTACTGTTAGGCATATGGAAATCTGAGACAAGTGCACAGACCCATGGTAGGGTAACTGCATACGGACCGTCGATTTACCTGAGTCTCAAGACCCATTTCGAGCCCCCTTGTGGGGCCCGTACCATATTAGCGAAATTACAAGAGTTGCGTCCCATAACTAAAATGTAACATCAGTGCAGCCCACGTCATAACAACATATACATCGCTGCTGTCCGTCTGACCACATGCTGTTCGCAGGGTATACGTGGGGGGACCTTTGATGACAACTGGGAAGTGGAACGGAAGCGATCCATCATAGGTGCATTGAGATAGTAGTCTCCAAAGTTAGGCTTCTTAAACTATAGGCTAAACGTGGCAGGACATTTTCAGCGAAATACTCCTAAAAGAGATCAAAATAGCAAAAGCTATTAGAGACATACCGAATCCACCCATACCCTTCGGAGATCAGCTGTAGGTTGGTTGGTCCTAGTAATAGGACCCCTCTACGGAGAGTGATGTACCAAGTAGAAGCATGCTCAGAATGGAAGACCAAGATAAGTCAGAGCCAGTTGAGACATTGACACTTTGGGCCCAGACTTGCGATTGGCACTAGGTGGTCCGGCATGCACCTGATCACTTTATGACCAAAGAGACTACTGGAACGATAGTCAATAAGACTAAAGTAATATAATTAGCTATGCAGACATCGACGTTAGAAGCCACGGTTTGGTATAACAAATAGCACAATCAGGTCAACTAAGGAATACAATTCCGTGTCTGTGAAAGGGTGTGATAAGTTTCAGGGTCAAATGGTGTTCGCACTTATATGATTCTGGACGTTTGCGTAATAAAACCACAATGGTACTCTGGAGGCATAGTAGTTAGAAGTAGTCAACGAATACGCAGACGCGGGATATAAATATTGAAGTCCCTCTCTAGCTTCACAGATATCATCAAGCAACAGAGAAGAGATCTTATTAATATGAAGTTTGTTTACACTTTAAATCTTTACCTTACCTATTTATCGAGGTGAGCCTTCCTCGACAGATTCTCCCAACCAAGATTTTGGCCTACATCTCTCAGAATTATACTAGAGTTTGGAGCCCTTTCAACAGTCTATTGATAGTTCTCCTGTTACCAAGGCTGACTATATGAACTTGAAATTCACTTCCAACTCCACCCTCAGTTCAGTCTTCGATTACATTTTCAAAGCACCTCACTGTCCCATCTACATTCATACATACGAAGAAATCTTTGCCACCGGGCTATTTTGGAACTCGTAGCAGAGTTTACCAAGGAACGTTCGTGGTTCACAGTACCTTTCGGGATCCCAATGTGGGATTAATTCAAGAGGATATATCGCACATGGTACGCTCTGGGGTTGACGTGGAGTTCCACCAAGTCGGAAAGGTTTGTTGAGTAGAGTACCCAGTCCGCCAGCAATGAGAAACCTGGCACATCAATCTTAGGGCCAGACATGCCCTCGGCCGGGGCCTCAGAATTCCTTATACGTATTATGAGTACATTTTGAACGTGGATAAAATGGAGATACAAGTCTTGAGTCAAGAATCGGACCAACCGAACCCTTTTATACTTACACCTTTAGAGTACCTCACATGTTGGATATCCTACATACGATTCCTTAAACCCTTATAAGGATATCAAGAACTCTGGTATGAAGTAGCAGTAATTACTCATCCAGGGCTATTTGAATAATTAACTTCACCTGGAAAGTATCACGATGGCTGAGATACCTCCAGACCTGAGAAAGAGAATAGCGCCAGTGGAACCTGTGGATACCCAACCCGATACGACGGAAAAAACTGCTGATTAGGCCATATGGTGTCACTCCCTGTCAAAACCCCAAGAACCGGAGTTCTAGAGAGGACATGTGCCTACCTACACATCCTCTAGTATTGCAAGCACTGATCGGATATCAAGGGCCTCCATGCCTAAACCTGGAGGAGATCGAGCTGCAAACTTAGCCAGGTTGGCTGCCCACCTTGGAATAACCATGGGACGAATAAGGTGCAATATCCACACCTTGCTCGACCATGCAAATATCGCCTACAAACGTTTAATGGGAGCCACCCAGGATAACATCTTAAAGTTAATTAAGGTTCAGAAACAAATCCTGGAAGGACAAGCCGTCCACGAGAGTGATATTGCACTCGTGATGATGCAGCTAGCAGGCGTGGTTTCAGAGGTCCTGGGGATCTAAGAGGAAGTGCTACGAGAGGTAGCAAAAAAGATAGATGCCCAAGTTAGGTGTCAACAGGAATATGGAGTGGTAACCACGAGGTTACAGGGAACACGCGGGCAAGAAAGCCTAGCAGCATTAGCCCGTAATCAAACCCGGTAACCAATGGTCAACAATCTAGGGGCGGAATTCCTAGAATTCTGAAATCAAGCCATCATGCAGGAAAGAGAAGTGAACAGTCCTGTAGGACAAATACGCCTTGATGAGACGACCCACCAAGCAGAAATTCACAAGTCTCAGGACCAGCAGCAGCAGCAGAATAAGAGGATGAACAATACCCTAGAAGGATTGACGGCGGCCATACATAAGATATTAGCCGCCGCGCCAAGTACCGGAGGGGCAGGACCGGCACCCTTACCAGCAGTCCAAGAAACCGATGATGAGGAGTACTACGTTCCACCAACGCGAAGGGAAAAGGGGAAAGGCAGGGAAGCCAGCAATGCAGCCCTCATAGGTGCCCAGCGAGGCGACCTCGGAGATTCTGGTGACGATGATGACAATGATGATGAAAGAGGAAGACGGAGAGGAAGTCATAGCCGAGGCATTCACGGACAAAGACTGCATCAGTCTGGTATGACAGTGACACTTGCCAACCTAATGGCACAAAATATTAAGCGACCATCAGAGCTACCCCCATTCTTTGAGGATAAACCGCTAGAAGATATATATGTGTGGATTGTACAATGTACTGACTATTTCGAGCGAAACCCACGAATCTGGTATGATGCCCGGGAGCGAGTTATATATGCGCTCAGCCATACTAGAGGAGAAATAGCACTGCCTTATACGGTCTGGTATCGGAAGGCTTTGGACGGACTTCAAGGGGAAACCTACCAGCCAGAACTGGCTACATGGACTCATTTTGAACACGATATGATAAAATGATTTGCCCCAGTGGAAACCGCAAGATTAGTACTTCGAGCCATAAAGCTAGTCATGTACCAAGGCAGTATAGAGCGCTACCTTACGGTAATGCACAACTATAATATCCTTGCATGCATGACTGGAGAATCCTGGAGGCAGGATGTTTCGGACAGACCTCCCCCACAAATCTGTGGGAGGTTGTTGGCCTTCCACTAGACCACAGCTCAAGAATGGAAAGAGGTAAGTAGGCTATGTGGATGGTCAGAAGAAGGCCTTCGCGCTTGAGAAAAGATTACGGGAGACAAACGGCGGAAGCCTAAAGTAGTCCAAGCGGACAAAAGAGAAGATCGGTGGGACTCTAAACAAAAGTGACAAACTGAAAATAAACCTTACGTCAAAGGAGGTGGAGCCCCGCCACGAAAGCCGAAAAGGGACAACAGGACGGAAAAGCCAAGGAAGAGGTTGGGCGGAGCAACAAAAACCATGGACGCAAACATGGACCAGACTCGTACCAGTATCCTGCGGAGTCGATAGACATAGGGAGGCAAGACGGAGATTGCACATATTGTGGGAAGAAAAACCATACGTATCGAATTTGTTGGGGAGACTCCAATATATTGGCAGTGACAGTCAGCTCAAAACCAATAAAAATGGGCAGTCGATGAGCAAGATCGGATAATGCAAAGCCTAAATTCGCAGGCAGAGTTGCGACCGTCAAGAACCCAGCACGAGTCATTAAGATCTATGAACTGGCAGACGATGAGGAGCTGACCTAGGTCAGTTCATTGGCACCAACGGCTATGGCGATTGGGTATTCAGTGTCCATATGGAGCTGGAATCGCAATGGGAACCCGCTTTGCCTGCGGTGTATTGTGTGCCAATCACGACGGGGATCGGATATTCCGTGTGCAACTACAGGAATCGAAACTCAAAATGTTCAAAGCGGCGCGAAGCAAGTCTCGACTTTCAGGATGAGTACAAGTAGGCTCCAAGTAAAGGGACCAGATGAGGGACTTGAGACCACGAATACAAGAATCAGGATATGGAGAGTGTCGATCGAAAGAGAGGATAGTGAACATGCCCACATGGCCAGGGAGCCAACAGTGCAAAGTTTCTAGAGTCAGCTAGTAGTTGCCTGCTAGCTGTGTGCCAGCAAGTTGCTATACTCAAGAAGTTGGAATATAGCAATGCAAGATCTACCTGATAACAATCCACGGCAGGAGGACAACCAACGCGGGCCATTCCGGCTACCACACGAGTCTGAGTCGTATTATACGTATATACTATCTTGCCTTCTGGCCAGAGTTGGAATGGGAATGTACCGCTTTTGTGCGCAAGGGCCCTCTGAGGAAGCTGGACAGATAACCGAAACGCTAAGGAAAAGGATAAGTGAAAATGGGAGCCCCACAACAGGGGAGTAAAATGGCTAATAACCGCCCGAAAATCTGCTATAAGCCTAGGTTTGGCATGTCAGAGGAAGGCATCCAGCCGGAAAACTGGTCATATACAATTGCATATTGGTGAAATACCGCTTAGTATTTAGACCCAGATTGTTATAGCTAAACAGTTACTAGTTTGTCTGAAAAGAGCTGAATTGTCGAAACTACGTGGGCGTAGTAAGAAACATCTGGTTACCGACACCTGACACCAACAATGCCTAAACGAAAGAAACAACAAAGTCTTACCTGCCCAAAGTGAGTGGAATTAGATGCTCCAAAACATAAGTGATACAACTGTCCGGAGGGGATCGCTTACCTCCATGTACACGATAAGCGATACAAAGTCAAAGTCTTGTTAGATGTGCGATCTAATGTATGCCTTATCAATAAGGACCTAGTTGAGGACCTTCATGTTCCTACAGTTGAATGCAACAATGGAGTTTATATCTTGGCTTTGACAGATCATCAGTCCCCTCAGGAGGGAAGTGTTACACACTCCCTATTAAATTGGAAATAGGAAAAAACAGACACATCTCTCAAGCCTCTTGTGAAGTGGCTAAGGCAAGTCACTATGCAATGATAATTCCGTTTGGTTGGTGGTATCATGAACACCCAGTGTGTCATATAAAAGATGCAGAAAACTGGACCTTCTCCGCAAAGGGTTGTAAAAACAATGCGGAGGAAGATGAAGCAACAGCGGATATGTTAGAATATGACGAATCCGTCGCCACAGATCCTAACACATGCCGCACGGCAAGAAGGGGAGCCATAGAAAATACTGTGGAACTCGAATTATTACCGACGGAATACTGGCATTACAAGGACTTGTTTGAAGCCCAGACGGGGGAAAGATTAGCCGCAAGATGGACATTCGATCATGAAGTTAAGTTGATCACTGGATCACCTACCCCAAGGGGGCCAATATATCCAGTATCCGAAAAACATCTTAATGCTTTACCTGAATACTTGGAAATGATGATCAAACAAGGAAAACTCTGGCAAAGCTAAACGCCAGCAGGAGCACCAATATTATTCGTACCTAAGCGCGATGGCAGACTATGCCTGGTTGTGGATTACTGAAATCTGAATGAGATTAGTATCCTCAACAAAGATGCCCTTCTACTTATGTCTGAACTCAGAGGTAGAGTAGCCGGCGCAAAGATCTTCACCAAATTAGAGCTTAAGGCCAGTTACCACTTCATTAGGAGAAAAAAAGGAGATGAATGGAAGATGGCATTCTGTACAAGATACTGACAGTACAAATATAAGGTCATGCCTTTTAGGATTGGTTAATACTCCGGCATCTTTCCAAGATATGATAAACTAAGTACCGAAGGACTACCTGGATGTTGGAGTCGTGTGTTATCATGACGAGATTATCATTTATTCAAAGAACAAAAAGGAATACAGCGAAGATGTCAAAAGGATTTTACAAAGCCTGTCGGACTTCCAATTAGCGGTATCGCAAAAGAAGTTGACCTTCCATGGCAATGAGGTAGAATTCAATGCCAACATGGTAGCGGTCGATGGGGTGTCTATTATCACCCGCAAGGTGGAATCCATAATGGTCTGGAAAGCACCTAAGACAGTCAGAGAAGTACAAGTCTTCATAAGATTCGCTAATTTCTACCGACGATTTATCAAAAACCTTTCGGCTATTTGCAAACCCATAACGGCGACATTACCAGGAAATCCGAAAAATTTGAAATAGGGAGTCGCGCAGGATACAGTGTTCGAACAATTAAAAGAGTGATTCACCAAAGCTACCATTCTTGACCAGTTCTTCCCTGCAAGGGAACCAGTGGTGGAAACCGATACTAGTGACTGTGCACACAGTTGTATCCTTTCTCCATACTTTGAGAAAAGGTTACATCCAGTAGCCTTCTATTGCAGAAAGCTCAACTCAGCGGAGCGCAATTATGAGATTGATGATAAAGAACTTCACGCAATCCATATAGCATTCAAGGTATGGAGACAGTACGTGATCGGAACGGAAAAACCGCTTATGGTCTTTACCGGCCATCGTGACTTATAATACTTCCTCACCTGACAAGTCAGGAGTGGCCGTCAAATTCGATGGGCTCAGAAGCTAGGGGAATGCAATTTTGGCATTTTATATGGACCAGGCGCTAAAGGCGGAAAGCCTGATACATTAAGCAGATGGCCATAGTACTGTCCTGAGGAGGGAGTTACGCATTGTAAACAAAAGATTTTGAAAGAAGAAAGTTTCTCGGTATCACTAGTAGCGAGGGTTGGCGATGAAGGAGTAGACTGGGATGGACATAAGGATTTGGATTTGGAACCATGAAGAGGTAGAAAGTAACCCATTATTAGGGTCAAGAGATTGAGCAAAAAGGCATACTTGCCAGCAAAGGGCTCAAGAATGGCGGCAGGATATGACCTGTATGCCATAGAGGATGACATGGTCTGGAAATATGGACAAGCATTGATAAGGACGGGTATAGCTATACGGCTACCTGCAGGAACCTACGCAAGAGTGGCAACGCGAAGCGGATTAGCGGTCTGAAGTGTAATCTATACTGGCCCTGGAGTAAGTGAAGCTGATTGGACCGGTGAACTCAAAGTTGTACTTTTTATTAGGCGGGTGCCAAACTCAAGTATATAACTGAGGGACGTAGGCCAAAATCTTTGTTGGGAGAATCTGTCGAGGAAGGCTCGTCTCGATAAAGTAAAGGTAAAGTCAAGATTTATGAGGTAAACAATTTTATATTGATAAGATCTCTTCTCCGTTGCTTGATGATGTTTGTAAAGCGGGGGAGGCACTTCGATATTTACATCCCGCATCGGAGTGTTCGCGGACTACTTCTAACTACTATGCCTGCGAAGTACCACCCGGGTTTTGATACGCAAAGGTCCAGAATCTTATAAGTACGAACACTGTTTGACCTGGAAACTTATCACACCCATTTGCGGACGTGGAATAGTATTCCTCTGTTGAGATGACTGCGCTATTTGTCATACCAAACAGCGCCCTTCAACTTAGATGTCCGCGTAGACTATTATATTACTCTAGTCTGGTTGACTATCGCTCCAGTAGTCTCTTCGGTCATGAAGTGATCATGTTCATGCCGGTTCACCTAGTGCCAATCGCAAGTCCGAGCCCGACGTGTCAGCGTCTTAAGGGTCTCCGACTTATCTAAGTCTTCCATTCTGGGCATGCTTTCCCTTGGTCTGCCGGCCTCCGTACAGGGGTCCTATTACTAGGACCAACCAACCTACAGCTGATCTCAGANCCGGCCTCCGTACAGGGGTCCTATTACTAGGACCAACCAACCTACAGCTGATCTCAGAGGGGTATGGGTGGATTCGGTATACCCCTAATAGCTTCCACTACTGGGATATCCTCGGAGAGTATTTCGCCGAAAACGTCCCGTCACATTCGGCCCATAGTTAGGAAGCCTAATCTTGAAGCCTACTATCTGAATGCGCCTGCGGCGGACCTCCTCCGTTCCACTTCCCCGATGTTGCCAAAGGTCCCTTCTCATATATCCAGCAAACAGCATGCGGTCGGACGGACGGCGGCGACGTATATGGTGTTATGATGTGGGCTTCATGGATGTGACATTTTGCCTATGGGACGCAACTCTCGAAATCTGGTTAATGACGTGCGGGCCCCATAAGGGGGCCGGAAGAGGGTGTTAGCTCCGGTAAATTGAGGGTCTGTGCACAGTTACCTTACCATGGGGTCTATCCATATGTCTCGGATTTCCATATGCCTAACATGAGCTCCCTCCTACCAGGCTTCGCCTCGAATGCCTTTATAACCATTTTATAATTTCTTCTAAATACATTTTAAGACTCAGTGTGGTCAGGGTAAAAAACCTTCTGCGCTTACTTGGCCACGGTAGGAAAACCTTTTCCTCACTATCTTACTTCTGCCCTTCCCGGCATCTCCGGATTTTCATTATGAAAACTTTCCACAACTTCCTCCGCATTTTCCATACCGGTGCCGGGATCCCCTGTGTTCTCATCTTCTGAACACCCTTGCCCTTTAACGAAGTACCAGAGTTCCCGCTTCTCTTGATAGCGGCCGCGTACTCGTTTCCTGTAAGACCGAATCTCGCTTCTTACGATTTTTTCAACCTCCCATTGCAGATCGCGGTCAATGTCTTCCGGTTCTCTAGGTGGTTGTTGGCGATAGACATGAAATGACTCGTGGTAGGGTTCCAACCGTGCTACATGGAATACGGGATGAATGTTCCATCCATCGGATATGTTGAGTTTGAATGCTCTGGATCCACGGTTCTCCATGATTTGGAATGGACCGTAAAGCTTTGGACTTAGCTTCTTTGATTTCCGTCGGGTCCCAATGTTTTTAGCGTTTAACATTACTTTGTCCACGATATTGAAGTCTTGCTGTTGTCGCGGTTTCCGGTCATAATACTTTGACATTCCTTGCCGTTTCTTTTCTAGTGACCCTCTCGCTGGTTCATGTATCGTCTTAATCCAGTTTGCGTATATGGTCGCTCCCGGATTTTGAGCTTCGCGCTCCTTCATCCACTCTGTCTGTGGATGGAATCCGTAATTCGCATAGAATGGCGACATCCCAGGCGCATTGGTTGTGGAGTTGTTATAGGCATGTTCAGCTAGCGGTAGTAGCTGATACCAATCGTCCTGATTGTAGTTAACAAAACTTCCAAGGTAACCTTGCAGCACTTGGTTGGTACGTTCAGTTTGTCCGTCAGTCTGAGGATGGTATGCCATTGACATTCTTCGCTTAATTTCCAATGCTTTGCAAAGGGATTCCCCAAATTCTCCTGCGAACTTTGAATCCATGTCCGAGACGATTTTGGTTGGCAGGCCATGCAGCCTCCATACTTCTTTCAGGAATGCATTTGCGACATCCTTGGCCGTAGCCGTGGTTTGTCTTCCGATGAAGGGTGCCATCTTTGTAAACCGATCAACTACTACCATTATCTGAGTACACCCTTGTGACTATGGTAGTTGAGTGATAAAGTCCACCGAGATAGATGCCGATGCTGCGTAGGGTATTTGCAACTGTTGCAGTAACCCGTACTTGGCATGTCTAGGTGACTTATTATTTTGGCATTCATCGCTGTATCGTTCTTAGTCTTTGACCTATGCCTCAAGTCCTTTCCAGTAGAAGTCTCGCATGATTATTTCCAAAGTTTTTTCTTGTCCGAAATCTCCTGCAACTTTTGCATGGTGACATTCTTCCGCAATCTTGGTATATAGCGCCTGACTGTCTGGTACAAATAGTCTTTGCTTATAATATAGTAGATCATCGGTCAAGGTCCAATCTTTGGGAAAATCCTTTCCCTCGTCTCGCAGCTTAATGTGCTCTTCTCTTCGTTGCCTCCACACTGCATCCGTTTCGATAGCTGCCTGTATTTCGTTTCAGAATTCAGGATTGAACTGCTTCATACCTTTCCACAGGATGATAGCATTTGACATTAGGACTTTTTCAGGTACTTCTGAAATGTCGCACCAATGTTCATTGTCTTTAGCCGATGCCTGTAGGTAGCTGATACTAGGTTCCTGTTTCTTGACGACCAAGGATCTTGTCGCTATGTCAGTACTTGCGAATCCCGTAGCTCCTCGTTCGGTTTCTTCTAAGGTCTCGACTTCCATCATGTCTGTGGTGTTGACCTTTTCTACCACAAGTTGAGCTATGCGATCGCCCATTCTTATTTGGCAGTCCACATCTTCATGGTTGAAAAGTACGACTTTGAGTTCGCCAGTGTAATCAGCATCGCTTACTCCTGCGCCAGTAGAGATTCCGCTTTGGACCGGTCATCCACTTCTTGGGGCAACTCTTCCGCAAGTTCCTTCGTGTAGCCCAACGGGTATACCCGTCCTTAATAATGCGTGTCCATATTTCGCGACAATGCCATCTTCTATGGCGTACAGGTCATGTCCTGCCGCCATTCTGGTGCCCTTCGTTGGCAAGTATGCCTTTTTGCTTAATCGCTTGACCCTGATCACGGGTTCCTTTCCTCCTCTTCGAGGGTCCAGATCCAAATCTTTATCTCCATCCTTGTGTTCTCCTTCATCGACTACCCTCGCTACTAGCGATACCAAGAAATTTTCTTCCTTTAAAATTTTCTATTTGCGATGCGTAGCTCCCTCCTCAGGGCGGTACTCTGGCCGCCTTCTTAATGCATCAGGCTTTCCGCCCTTTGTGCCTCGTCGGTATACAATGCGAAAGTTGTATTCCACCAACTTCTGAGCCCATCGAATTTGACGGCCACTCCAGACTTTTGTGGTGAGGAAGTACTGTAGGTTCTGATGGTCGGTAAAGATTGATCGGTTTGTCCGTTCCGATTAAGTAATCTCTCAATGCTGTAAAAGCTTGCACGATCGCAAGAGGTTCTTGATCATGAATCCCGTAGTTGCGCTCCGCGGAGTTCAATTTTCTGGAATGGAAAGCTACTAGATGTAATCTTTTCTCACGGTATTGAGAAAGAAAGCAGCGGTGTGCAAAATCGCTAGCATCCGTTTCTACCAGCGTTTCTCTTTCTGGGAAAAAGTGGTGAAAATATGGGGGCTGTGGTGAATCGGTGCTTTAGCTGTTCGAAAGCCGTGTCCTGTTCAACCCCCCATTCAAAATTCTCAGGATTTCCTTATAATGTCTCGGTTATTGGCTTGCAAATAGCCGAGAAGTTTTTTATGAATCGCTGGTAGAAGTTGGCAAACCCCATAAAGACTTGTACTCCTTCAACCGACTTAGGTGCTTTCCAGACCATTATGGGTTCCACCTTACAGGTGCTCATAGACACCCCATCGACCGCCACCATATTGCCGCGGAACTCTACCTCTGTGGCATGGAAAGTCGACTTTTTTGGCGATATCGCCAATTGAAAGTCTGATAGACTTTGTAAAACTTTCTGAACAGCTTCGATGTGTTCCTTTTCCTCCTTTGAGGAAATGAGAATATTATCAAGGTAACACACGACTCCGACGTCCAAGTATTCTTGTAGGACTTGGTTCATCATATCTTGGAAGGTTGCCAGAGCGTTGACCAATCCCAAAGGCATAACCTTATATTCGTAGTGTCCGTATCTCGTACGGAACGCTGTGTTCCATTCCTCCCCTTCTTTGATCCTAATCAGGTGGCAAGCGTCCTTGAGGTCTAACTTGGTGAAGATCTTTGCGCCGGCTGCTCTATCGCTGAGTTCGGACATTAGTGGAAGGGGATGTTTGTTGAGGATAGTAATCTGATTTAGATTTCGATAATCCACAACTAGACATAGTCTACCATCTGGCTTAGGCACGAATAATATGGGTGCGCCTGCTGGCAATTGGCTCCTGGTAATTTTCCCTTGTTTGATTATCGTTTCCACGTATTCTCATAAAGCCTGCAGCAGTTTTTCGGATAGTGGATATATTGGCCCCCAGGGCGGGGTTGATCCGGGAATCAACTTAATTTCGTGATCGCATGTTCGTCCTGGAGCTAATTTTTCTGCCGTGTGGGGTTCAAACAAATGTTTGTATTTGCAGTATTCTTTCAGTAATGATTCGAGTTCCAACGTGTTTTCAATCACTCCTATTCTTCCGATACCACAGGCACTTGGATCCCCAGTGACAGATTCGTCATATTCGAACATATACGCTATTCCTTCATCTTCTTCCGCACTGTTTTCGCAACATTTTGCGGAGAAGGTCCCATTTTCTGCATCATCCATGTGAGACACTAGGTGTTCACTAAGCCACCAACCAAAAGGAATTATCATTCCGTAGTAGCCTGCTTTAGCCACCTCACACGACACTTCAGAGACCTGTCGGTTTTTTCCTATTTCCAATTTTATTGCGAGAGTGTAACACTTTCCTCCAGAGGCAGCGGATGATCCGTTAAAGCTGAAGATATCAACTGCATTGTCGCGTTCTACAGAGGGAACACGAAGGTCTTCAACTAGGTCCTTATTGATAAGGAACATGTGTGATCCCGAGTCTAATAGGACTGTAATTTTGGAGCGCTTATCGTGTATATGGAGGTAAGCGATCCCCTCTGGCCAGATGTATCGTTTTAGTTTTGGAGCGCCTTGTTCCACGCGCTGGGCGCGGATAAGACTTTCTTGGTTCTTTCGTTCAGGCATCGTTGGTATTGGGTGTAGGTAACAAGATGTTTGTTACTACGCCCACGTAGTTTCGACCATTAAGGTCTGCTCAGACAAACTAGTAACTCTTTAGCTCTAACAATCTGGGTCTACATACTAAAGTTGCGTTTCACCGATACGCTATTGCGCACGACCAGTTTTGAGGCTGAATGCCTTCTCCCGACATGCCAGACCTAGGCTCATAGCAGATTTACAGGCGGTTATTAGCCATTTTACTCCCCTAGTGTAGGGTTCCCGCTTTCACCGAATCCTTTCCCTCACGGATTCGGTTATCCGTCCAGCTCCCGCAGAGGGGCCTTGCGCACCAAAGCGGTACATCCCTATCCCACACTCTGGCCCGAAGGAAAGATAGTACATACGTTTCATACGACTCAGACTTGTGTGGTAGGTGGAACGGCCCGCGTTGCTTGTCCTCCGGTCGGGTATTGTTATCAGGTAGATCTTGCATTGCTATTTCCCAACTTCTTCGGTATACTAACTTGCTTGCACACGGGTAGCAGGCAACCACCAGGTGACTCGAGGAACTTCGCACAGTTGGCTCCCGGGCCATGTGGGCATGTTAACTATCCTCTTCTTCGATCAAGACTCTCCATATATTGATTCTTGTATTCGAGCTGGTAAGTCCCTCGCGGGGTTCCTTCACTTTGAGCCTACTTGCGTTGATCCTGAAAGGAGAGAGTTGATTCGCGCCTCTTTGATCATTTTGAGTTTCGTTTCTCGTAGTTGCACACGGACTACCTGATCCCTGGCGTCATCGGTACCCAATCCACCCCAGCCAAAGGGGGTTCCCATTTCGATTCCAGTTCCCTTAGGACACGGAATACCCAAACGCCGTCACCGCTGGTGCCTGCGAACTGACCTAGGTCAGTCCCTCGTCGTCTGCCAGTTCGCAGATTTTATTCACTCGAGCTGTGTGCTGAACAGATGCGACTTTGCGAGCTAATTTGTGCTTTACAATAGCCGATTTTGCACGTTGAACTCCCATTTTTATCGGTATTGAGCTGACCGTTGCCACCGATATATGGGCGTCACCCCAACACGTTTGATAGGTCTGGTGTTTCTTTCCACAAGGTGTGCAATCTCCTTCTTTCCTCCGAGTGTCTATCACACTCTGCGGGATACCGGTATGGGCCTGGGCGAAGTTTGTGTGGGTGGTCTTTGTCGCACCTCCCAACCTTTTCCTGGGCCTTTCCGGTTCATTGTCCCTTTTCCGTTTTCGTGCCCGGGCTCCACCTCCTTTGACATAAGGTTTAGTATCCCTTTGTCGCTGTGGTTTAGAGTCCCTTCGGTCTTCTCTTTTGACCTCTTGGACTATTTTTGGTTTGGACGGTTGGTCACGTCCAATTTTCTTTCTGGCTAGCAGTTCTTCTTCTGCCCGTCCCTATAGCCTTAATTCCTCTTCCCATTCCTTGTGTGTCGTATATTGCAGCGCTGACAACCTGCAGACAACTTGTTCAGGAAGTTTGTCTTCGACTACCTATCTCCAGGATGCCCCGGTCATGCGTGCCTGAATATTATGGTTGTGCATGACTGTCAGGTAGCGTTCGATACTGCCGTTGTACGTGACTAGTTTCATTGCTTGAAGGACTAGTCTTTCGGCTTCTACCGCGGGGAATTGCTTGATCATATCATGTTCAAAGCGAGTCCATGTCACGAGCTCTGGTTGATGGGTTTCCCCTTGAAGTCCGTCCATAGCCTTCCGATACCATATGGTGTAAGGAATGACTATGTCTCCTTTTGTGCGGCTGAGCGCGTAGATGACTCGCTCCCGGGTGTTGTCCCAGATTCGCGGGTTCTGTTCGCAATAGTCTGGGCATTGAAGGATCCACACATATATGTCTTGTGCGGGTCTATCTTCAAAGAATGGGGGAGGCTCTGATAGCCGCTTAATATTTAGCACCGACACGTTGGCAAGTGTTGCTGCCATCCCAGATTGTTCTGGTCTTTGTCATTGCCTGCCTCGGCTAGAACCTCCTCTCCCGCTTCCTCTTTCATCATCATCATCATCATCGTCGTCACTGGGATCTCCAGGGTTACCTCCGTGGGCACCTGAGGGGAATGCAGCAGCGGTTGCTCGGCCTTTCCCCTTGTCCCTGCTGGTAGGTGGAGCATAATACTCCCCTTCATCCGTTTCTTGGACTGTGGGCAAGGGTGCTGGTCCTGCAGCTTCGGGACTTGGTTTCTCGGCTAATATTTTATTTATTGCCGCGGTTAACCCCTTTAGGGTTTGGTTTGTCACGATATTCTGCAGTTGTTGCTGGTCTTGAGACCTGGGAATCTCCGCTTGGTGCGTAGTGTGATCGGTGCGCATTTGTCCTAGAGTACGATTGACTTCCTTTTTGCGCGCGACACTTTGGGCGCGGAACTCGACGAATTCAGCTCGCAGACTGAGGACCCTTTGTTCCAGAGTCTGGTCTTGAGCCAATGCCGCTCGCCTTTCTTCCCCCAGGGTTCCATGTAACCTCGTGGTTCCTTCTTCATGTTCCTCTTGACGCCGTTCCTGAGCGTCAATCTTCTTTGCAACTTCTCCCCACATCTCTTCTTGTATCCCCTTGACTTCGCTTTACGCGCCTGCCAGCTGCATTAACAAGATGGCAATATCATTATCGTGGACATCTTGTCCATCAGCGATTTGCTGTTGAACCTTAATTAAGTTTGAGGTATTATCTCGGATGGCTCCCTTCACATGTTTGAAGGCGATGTTGGCTTGGTCGTGCGAAGTATCGATGTCATGTCTTATCTGTCCCAACGTTATCCTAAGCCGCGCAGCCAGTCTGGCCAAGTTTGCAGAGTGTTCCCCTGGTCTCGGTATGGGGGCCCTTGATATCCTATGAGTGCTTACGATACTAGAGGATCGGTGAGAGGGTAGATTTCCTCTCCGGAATCCCGGTTCCTGAGGTGTGGAGGGGAAGGGACTATGAATGGCAGAATATTCCGCCTTATCCGTTGTGTCGGGTCGGGTATCCATAGGTTCACCCGCCGTTATTCTCTTTCCTGGATCCAGAGGTATCTCAGCCATTGTGATACTTTCCAGGTAGGCTAGTTGCTCTAATAGCCCAGGATGTGTGATTTCTGGTACTTCGTACCAGAGCTCTTGATATCCTTTAAAAGGTTTCAGGAATCATAAGTAAGGTATCCAACGTTGGAGATACTCTAGAGGTGTAGGTATAAAAGGGGTCGGTTGGTCTGACTCTGGACTCAAGACCTGAATCTCCATTTTTCGAGGTTTAAGATGTACTTATAGTACATATAAAAGGGTGTTAGGCCCGGGCAGAGGGGATGTCTTGCCCCCGGATGACTGTCCCTAGGTTTTCCTTTTCTTTGTCTTCTGTCTTCAAAGAGCACGCGGTGCTCCAGTCGACGAAGTCTTCCGACTTTGTCGAATTCCACTCAAAATCCGCACAGTGCCAGGTGCGATATATGCTATTGAATTGATCCCTTGTTGGGATCCCGAAAGGTACTATGAACCAAGAGGGTTCTTGCGTATATTCTTCTGCGATTTCGAACAACACGGTCGCGAATATTTCTTCGCGGGAATGAATATAGATCGGATAATGACGTACTTCGAAAATGTAAGCGTAGTCTCAGGTGAGGGTGGAGTTTGAGGTGAACTCGTAGTTCATATAGTGAGCCTTGGCAACAGGAGAACTATCAATATACGGTTAGGCTGACGCCAAACACAAGTATATAACTGAGGGACGTAGGCCAAAATGTTTTTTGGGGAAATCTGTCGAGGAAGGCCCATCTCGATAAGGTAAAGGCAAAGTAAAGATTTATGAGGTAAACAATTTTATATTGATTAGATCTCTTTTCCGTTGCTTGATGATGTCTATAAAGCTCGGGAGGCACTTCGATATTTATATCCCGCCTCTGCGTGTTCGTGGACTACTTCTAACTACTATGCCTCCGAAGTACCACCCTGGTTTTAATACGCAAACGTCCAAAATCTTGTAAGTGCGAACACTGTTTGACCCTGATACTTATCACGCCCTTTTGTGGACTCGGAATAGTATTCCTCCGTTGAGAGGACTACGCTATTTGTCATACCAAATAGCGCCCTTCAACTTAGATGTCCGCGTAGACTATTATATTACTCTAGTCTAGTTGACTATCGTTCCAGTAGTCTCTTCAGTCATGAAGTGATCAAGTTCATGCTGGTTCACCTAGTGCCAATCGCAAGTCCGAGCCCGACATGTCAGCGTCTTCAGGGTCTCCGACTTATCTAGATCTTCTATTGTGAGCATGCTTCCCCTTGGTCCGCCGGCCTCCATAGAGGGGTCCTATTAATAGGACCAACCAACCCACAGCTGATCTCAGAAGGGTATGGGTGGATTCGGTATACCCCTAATAGCTTCCCCTACTAGGATATCCTCGTGGACTATTTCGCCGAAAACGTCCCGTCACCTTCGGCCCGTAGTTAGGAATCCTAACTTTGAAGCCTACTATCTCAATGCGCCTCCCACAGACCTCCTCTGTTCCACTTCCTAGATGTCGCCAAAGGGCCCCTCCCGTATATCCTGCGAACAATATGCGGTTGGACAGACGGCGGTGACGTATATGGTGTTATGAAGTGGGCTTCATTGATGTGACATTTTAGTTATGGGACGCAACTCTCGAAATCTCGTTAAAGACATGCGGGCCCCATAAGGGGGCCAGAGGGGGGTGTTGGCTCTGGTAAATCGAGGGTCTGTGCGCAGTTACCCTACCATGGGGTCTGTGCATATGTCTCGGATTACCATATGCCTAACACTTTTCAACCATAAGGATGTGGAGTGCCAAATAAGAATGGGCGATAGCAAAGCTCAACTAGTGGTAGAAGAAGCCAACACCTCAGACAGGATGGAAGTAGACAACTTTGAAAACAGGGGATTAGGAACCGCAGGATTCAGAAGCACACTTATATAGCAACAAGATTCTTGATTGTCAGGGAACAGGAACCTAGTATCAGCTACCTACAGACATCGGCTGAAGACAAGGAACATTGATATGATATTTCAGACGTACGTGAAAAAGTTCTGATGTCAAATGCTATCGTCCTACAAAGGGTATGAAGCAGTTCAATCCTGAATTCCTAGACGAGATACAGGCAGCTATCGGATCAGGTGCAAGTTGGAGGAAATGGATGGAGTAACTGATTAGGTTATAAGTGGAATGAAAGGATTTTCTCAAGGACTAGTCTTTAACCGACAATCTACTATATTATAAGTAATGACTATTTGTACCAAACAGTCAAGCACTATACACCAAGATCGCAGAAAGATGTTGTTATGCAAAGGTGGCAGGACATTTCGGACAAGAAAAAACCCAGGAGATTATTATACAGGATTTCTATAGGAACGGACTTGCGGTATGGGTCAATGACTTTGCATGATCCTGCGATGAATGCCAACATAACAAATCACCAAGACATGCCAAGTGCAGACCACTGCAACCACTGTAAATACCCTATGCGGCATGGGCGTCTATCGCAGTAGACTTTATCCTGCAACTACCAGAGTCACAAGGGTGGACTCAGAAAACGGCAGTAGTTAGTTAGTTTACAAAGATAGTACATTTCATCTGACTTCATACCTCGGCAATAGCCAAGGATGTCGCAAACGCATTCCTGAAAGAAGTATGGAGGCTACGCGGCCTACCAACCGAAATTGTCTCAGACATGGACTCAAAGTTCGCAAGAGAATTCTGGGAGTCGCTATGTAAAGCGCGGGAAATTAAGCGAAGAATATGAACCGCATACCATCCTCAAACTGATGGACAAACCGAACGAACGAACCAACTACTGGAAGGTTACCTTCGAAGTTTCGCCAATTATGATCAGGATGATTGGTATTAGCAACTACCGCTAGCGGAACGTGCCTATAACAACTCCGCAACCAAGGCTCCTAGGATGTAGCCATTCTATGCGAACTATGGATTCCATCCACAGACAGAGTGGATGAAGGAGCGAGAACAAAGTCTAGGAGCAAGGCTCTCTGCGAACTGGATCAAGATGATACATGAATAAGCCAAAGTGTCACTAGAAAACACAAGAGAAGGAATGTTGAAATATCATGACCGGAAAGCTCGACAATAGCCAGACTGCAAGATCGCGGACAAAGTGATATTAAACGTACAGAACATTCAGATGCGACGGAAATGAAAGAAGCTAAGTCCAAAACTATAGGGTCCTTTCCAAATCATAGAGAATTGTGGAGCATGAGCTTTGAAGCTCAATATGTCTGATCAATGGAACTTTCACTACATATTCCACATCACACAATTGGAACACTACAGCGAGTCAGTTTATGACAATTGTCCGCAATCCTCTAGAGTACCGGAGGATATTTTCAGCGAACTACAATAGGAGGTTGAAAAAATTGAAAGCAGAGAGGTTCGTTCTTACAGGAAACGAGTACGCGGCCGCTATCAGCAGAAGTGGGAACTGTCGTACTTCATTAAATGGAAGCGGTGTTCAGATGAGAACACAGGAGAGGCAGGTACTGTAATGGAAAATGCGGAGGAAGTTGTGGGGAATTTTCATAGTGAAAATCAGGACATGCCAGGAAGGGCAGATGTAAGATAGTGTGGAAAAGGTTTTCCTACCGTGGCCAAGTAAACGCGGGAGATTTTTTACCCTGACCACACTGAGTCTTAAAATGTATTTAGAAGAAAATAACAGTTTATAAAAGGCATTCGAGGCGAAGCCTTGAAGGAGGCAGCTCATGTTAGGTATATGGAAATATGAGACCAGTGTACAGACCCAGGGTAGAGTGACTGCGCACAGACCCTCGATTTACAGAAGTCCTAATACCCTATTGTGGCCCTCTTATCGGGCACACATGTCATTAGCGAGATTTCCAGAGTTGCGTCCCAAAACTGCAATGTCACATCAATGAAGCCCACTTCATAATAGGATTTACGTTGCCCCTGTCCATCCCACCGCATGCTGTTTGCAGGATATAAGAGAGGAGACCTTGGGTGACATCGGGGCAGTGGAACGGAAGAGATCTGTCGCAGGGGCATTGAGATAGTAGGCTCCAAAGTTAGGCTTCCTAAACTAGGGGCCAGATATGATGTGACGTTTTCAGCTAAATACTCCTAAAGGATGTCCCAATAGCAAAGCTATTAGAGATATACCGAATCCACTCATACCCTTCTGAGATCAGCTGTAGGTTGGTTGGTCCTAGTAATACGACCCCTCTCCAGAGGCCAGCAGACCAAGGGGAAGCATGCTCAGAATGGAAGACCTAGATAAGGCAGAGCCCCTTAAGATGTTGACACATTTGGCTCGGACTTGCGATTTGGACTAGATGGTCGGGCATGAACCTGATCACTTCATGACCAAACAGACTACTGGAATAATAGTTAACAAGACTAAAGTAATATAACATTCTATGTTGACATCTAAGTTGGAGGTCCCGGGTGAGTATAACCAATAGTGCAATCATTGGAACGGAGAAATACTATTCCGTCTCCGCGAAAGGGTGTGATTGTTTCAGGGTCAACCGGTATTCACACATATAAGATTCTGGACCTTTGCGTATTAAAACCAGAGTGGTACTTCAGAGCCCTAGTAGTTAGAAGGAGTCCGCGAACACTCAGACATGGGATATAAATATCGAAGTACCTCCAGCGCTTTGCAGACATCATCATAAAACAGAGAAGAGATCTTATCAATATGATCTTTGTTTACACTTCAAATCTTTACCTTACCTATTTATCGCAACGAGCCTTCCTCAACAGATTCTCCGAACAAAGATTTTGGCCAACGTTCCTTAGAATTATACTAGAGTTTGGCATCCACCCAACAACTATCCCAGGCCCTGACGTCCTATATCAATGAGGTATAGACCCGCTTCCCCTGCGAGGATTTACCCCTCCCGATCTACACTCCCACTTGAGGGAGCCTTTCTCGAAATTGCTTCAGCTTTACCTATTTTCGCCTTCTGGCCTGCAGGGGCTCTTTCTTAATAATTTACGTTAGCTTTGCTTTGGTTTACTTTTTCGCTATGATTATGCATTTGTTTTAGCTGCTTAGGGATTTGGTATTGGCTATCAGACATATTATGAGGACTGTGATAGGTTACACAGTGTGTGATTTCATTTGTTCTTGCGATTTGGGATTAAGGTTTTCTTCATGCCATAGATAGTGTTACATGCAAGTTCTTGTAACTTAACTAAGAATATATAAAGATAAAGAAAAAAAAAAGTTACCAAAAAACAAGAAGCCAAGCAGATAAGTTCTTGAAGCTTCATTCTAAGTTATTTTCCTACTTATTACTTTACGCTATTACAAATATAAACCCTTCACAATTTTTGCTATTTAACAACCTATGTAACCGGTACAGGTTACTGGTTTATAGTTTTCAGGTATCAGTTGATACTAATTGTGTTTAGAGATTGCTTCTGGAAACGAGGTGTGCCTTGAGCTTGCGAGTATAGGGTTAGATACTCTACACGTTTTATGCTTGGTTTCGAGTATTAGTTGGATACTCTATATATTTTATGTTTGGTTTCGAGTATCGGTTTGATACTTGATATATTTTATGTTTGGTTTCAAGTATTCCTGTGATAATCTAGATGTTTTATGTTTGGTTTCGAGTATTGGTTTGATACTTTATATGTTTTATATTTGGTTTCTAGACAACCATTTTGGAGTCTTATATGTTATGAGAAAATGGCTGCTAGTAGTCTAAGAAGTCTATTTAACAACTGCTATTTTTCACATTAGAAGAGGCAGACTTTGGCAGACAGAGTTTTCAATATACTGGGTTGAACTGTGACTCTCTTCAGTTTACTTCAAGAATCTTTAGTTTGAGACCTACGAAACATCTCGGAGACTTCAGTAGATTCGATATAGTAAGAGGTCTATTCAACAACGTTGGCTAAAGCCTCTAGACTTAGATTCACTAGTTACCACCCTGGTACAGAACAATGCCCGTTAACCCTATGATTACCACATCTCCCAAGTGGCGGTTCTGTTTTTTTAACCTAGGCTAGTTATCAAGATGGAAGGTGTTACACGACCAAGAAAGGGTAAGACTCCAGAGAAAGGTTCCCAACAACATATCCGGGATTCAAAAAAAACGGTTCATCAAGACTCCAGCAAAAGAGCAAGCCACAAGTCACACAGCTCCTCCGCAGTTAGCAGGAGCTGCTGCTGTACAATACCTGGGAGAATTATCATAACCACTATCAGAACCGCTAACCACTACCCCAGGAGGATATCCTGAATCTCTGAGCAAGTCTACAGCTACCCAGGTACCTCCAGCACAACCAAGCAACGATCCAGATAGTTCAGATAGTGACAAACGATCAGACGATATGGCTTCAGAAGCAGGTCCAGCAGCACTAGAAGCCCCAAGACCAAGGATTCCAAGACCACCATCTCCAAGACCTAACCCAGTCATTACAGCTGAACTCTGTATCAAGGTACCTTCAACTAGTAAGTTTACAGGTGAAGGAGACCATCACAAACCAGAAGAGTTTGATAGATAGTATAACCCAGCAGAGTTATATCTAGGCCTCAATGGACTACGGACTAGCAAGGCTGGAGGAGGAAACTATTAGATCTTCTATACTGAAGGCCGAGCTCAAGAAGCAGCTTTCCAAGTAGCTGCGCATTTCGCGGAAGACATGACCAGAGGAGACCTTGTTGGATTCCTACGAGAAAGATTCCAATCTTCAAAACTGACAGATGATACCTACAGCAAGTTCCTTGAAATCACGCAAGTGTATAATGGCAAGATACATAGAATATCAACTATAGCTACCGATCTAGTGATGTTCCAGTCATGCCTACCCCCAAATACCAGAAGCGATTATGCTTTCATTAAACAGTTCTTTAAGCGCCTGCACCTGAGACTATGACAAGAAGAGGAATTACAGTGTGCAGAAAGAGACAACATTATGGAAGTTATACAAAATGCAGAGAGCATAGATAGTATTCTAAAAAGGACAGGTACTTATGGGAAGGCTATGTTGGAAAAGCAGGTAAAAGAATTGATTTCCAAAAAAGAAGGATAGAAGAATAAGGGGAAGATAAACATCTATCCCCAAGCCAAACTTACAAAAGGAAAGGAAAATGGTCTTTGCTATACCTGCGTAGGTAAAGGACATCTAGCCAGAGACAGTCCCCGCAAAGATGATAAGGGAATTGGCAAGGGCAAGGCTAAGGTGAAGAAAGAAGTCAATTTCCAGAAGGTTGACTAGGAACAAGTAGCGGAAAAAGTGTTTATTAATGATATGGAAGTAGAGGAAGAAGAGAAGGACATTCTCAAGATGGCGGCTTGACCAACAAATGTCAAACTTCATGACAATCTCCAAGAAATAATGCACATCAATAGTAAAAAGTCACAGTCTTATTTTATACCAGATCAATAGTAGCAAACCTGATTAGAGCTACCTTTGTGACAACATATAGAATTCCTTTTCTGGAATTGAAGATACTGATCAGTATACACTTAGCTATGAAAGGATCACGATGTCAAGGTCGTAAGGAATATTCGGTCAACATATCAGCATGAAATCTGAGTGCAGCAGGAACCAGGATGTTGGTCTGCAACCTAGCAAAATGCGATGCACCAATAGCCATGCCATTTCTGGAATAACACCTAGCTCATATCAAGTGTGGTAATTTAGCTATCCTGTTTACTAAACAGAATGTTCAAATTGTTTGCAAACACACTAGTGGCATGATCGGAGCAGCAGTAATTAGTACTGAAGATGTCACGGACCAACACCCAGCAGTATTTCCCCTAGAAATACCGCAAGATTTGGCACCTTTCAGGAAGACCAATCATAAGATAGATCTACAACCAGGAAAAAAGCAGTGCTCATTACGCACTTACTCAATACCGGAACAATAGGCAACAGACATGAGCAAATAGCTAAGAGAAAAGGAGAAAGCCAGAATCATGGAACGACAAGCAGTTTCATAGGCAGGGCCCAAGTGTTAGGCATATGGAAATCCGAGACATATGCACAGACCCACGGTAGGGTAACTGCGCACAGACCCTCAATTTACCGGAGCCAACACCCCCCTCCGGCCCCCTTATAGGGCCCGCACGTTCATAGCTCAATGGAAGTATCACGTGACATCTATCAAGAAGTCACGTGTTCAATCCACACCGTCGTCAAAGTTACTTTGGTATGACATATTTTCTACCAACTGGAGATACATGTTCAGAGCTCCCTGCACGATGGCACAAGACCTCCGACCGAGGGATTTTCTACCAATAGCACAGAAGGGACTCTTGCTAGAACGTAGGAAGTCATCTGAGAGAAATTGGTCAGTTGGTTGTGGAGTAATGAAGAACTGAAGACGGAGACCCCAGTACCCATACGGAAGTTGCAGTTGATAATACAAGGGACAGACCGATGACACCCTACCTACTGAGATCAGCTGTATGTTGGTTGGTCCCGGTAACAGGACCCCTCTGCAGAGGCTGGCGGACCACGGGGAAGCATGCTCAGTTAGAAGGCCATAGCTGGAGAAGAGTCCAAAAGATGTGGGCACGTCGGACTCTTACTCGCAAGAAGCATAGGCAGCCCGATACGAACTTGATCACTTCGTGAACGGAAGAGACTACTGGCACGATAGCAATTAAGTCTAGAGTATCCTGCATAGTCTATACGAGGTAAAGATCGGAAGCTCCTAATAGGAAGCTGCGACTAAGCCGTAGAGTGGTGTGCTCATCCTCAGGGTCAAACAGTGTTCGCACTTAAGTTGAACTCGTGAAGAAAGCGAGGGGTACATAGTTAGTAGGAGGATTAGAAGTACCGACTAGCTACTATAAGTAAGATCGACTCAGTCCGAGTTGGTGAGAGATCATCAAGCAACGGAGAAGAGATCTTATCAATATAATATTGTTCTGCACTTTAAATCTTTACCTTACCATACTTTATCGAGTCGAGCCTTCCTCGACAGATTCTCCAATAAAGATTTTGGGCCTACGTCCCTCAGTTATATACTTGAGTTTGGCGTCCGCCTAACACCAAGTTTGCACAAGCGAAAAAGGGTGTGAAACAAAGGAGGCCATTGGTGGACCTCATGGCCAGGAATGAGATTACATTGCAAGATGTGGAGACTAGTGCAAAGCAAACGATAATCCTGAATGGCCTAGCAGCACATGATACCGTAGCAAAAGCGATCTTAGTGATGCCTATTTTCTAACAATAGTGGAACAACAGGATGTGAGCAAGAATGCATTCAAAACAACATTTGGATATTGCGTCAGGAAGGTTATGCTACAAGGAGATATGAACACACAAGGGACCTTCATGCGCATTATGTCCGATATATTCGCCGACTATTGAGGACGCTTCATGTAGGTGTATATTGATGATATACGCATATTTTCTGATATGGAGCCTGAGCATTTGAAACAAATATTACTAATTTGTGACAAGCTAAAAGAAGCTCGATTCTATGCGAGCAGGAAGAAATCAGAATTGTTCACCAGGAGTATAGAAGTGTTAGGCCATATTATCAACGACAAAGCGCTCTCATCAGCACTGGAAAAGAAAGGGAAGATCGAGGAATGGACTACGTTAAAAACCAGGAAACAGTTATAGGAATTTCTGGGAACGGTTAACTGCATCTGTCAGTTTTTGCCACACATTGCAACTATTACATCACCCGTAACGGAACTCACCGGAATGGCTGAAGTTGTATTGACCGCCACCTAAGACCAAGCCAGGGAAAATGTTAAGTGAAGTGTTTCAAAATACGTGGTTACGAAACCATTACAATATGATTCGCCACTTCCAATATGGCTAATAACCGATGCATCCAACACAGGGGTAGGAGCATGGGTAGGAGAAGGAGAAACTCCCGAGAATGCCAGACCAGCGTCACTTCATAGCAGGAAATTCTCTAATGCCCCCATGAATTATGGCACAACTGACAAGGAAGCCCTGGCAATAGTCGATGCACAGATGGCATTTCATCACATACTTGCTGGAAGCAAGCTTACTATCGTCACAGATTATCTACCCCTGTCGTACCTCAAAACGAGCAGAAAACCCGTAAAGAAACAACGGCGATGTAGACGGTTCATTGGGAAATTCAACCCCAAAATAGTTTATAGACCAGGAAAATGGAACTATTTAGCTGATGCACAATCCCATCTTTATGATGAGAATGATGATTATCCACATACTGCAAACGATCCTATACAAGAAGAGGTTTACCTGCTACCTCACCTATTGTATCTTTTCTTTCTTGTGAAGAACCCACTATCGAAAACGAAACATCTCATTTTGAAGCCCTCACAGTTGACCACATTGGTGCTTATTCAGAATACGGACATGACGGCAGCCTGGAGCAAGTACAGCTAGATGCAAGTGATTAAAGAAATACCGAACTCCTAAACGATTGGAGAGATCATCAAAGTTATACCAGTGGTAGGAGTGAGGAGGAACTTGAACAGGCATCAATGCATTGGGCATTTTGCGACATACCCTTCTGCCCTGACCGCGAGGAATTGAAACCTAAGACGAAGGTGTACGCCGGCTCCAGCTGCAGCAGCCCATTGGTTATCGAAACTTACCCTAACACCAATGATGATTACAGCAACAAAGATACCCATTCATCACGTCCCCGCCTCGACATCTGGGCCATCAAGGAGCACATTAAACAGGCGTCAGGAAGTGTCTCGCGCTCTACCAAACATCACGATTCCGAGTCTCTGCAGCATCCCCACAATTCACTCTTCTATGGAGGACCTCGCGCATACCTGAATGAGGTTCCATTAGTGAAACCACCCTCGCTACCTCACAAGAAATGCGAACTCTACAAAATTTATAAAATACCAGATGAGGAGGAGGAGGAGGTAATGGTATTAGAAAGAGTGGTGGATGCAAGAGATATCATCCAAGCAGTGGATGATATGAAAAACATTTGGAGGGAACAGATGATCAAAGGATATCGAAGTGACCCAATCTACCAACTAGCAAAGGATTCCAACCACACCTCACAAAATGGAATGATGCACTATTACACCATACATAATAGTCTACTTTATGCCACTACAAGAGGAGGAGAAGATTGCCTTTACATTCTGAATAGTCATGGAGTAAATGGAGAAACCCTAAGAGAACTGATGATGGGGGAGATACATAATAAAGGAGATCATAGCGCTGATCGAAACCTCCGGTAGGCAATGGAATACATCTACTGGCTGGAGATGAGGAAGGACTTCAAAGACTATGTCCAGCAATGTGACATATGTCAACTAAATCGAGAAAGGACTACATTACCTACTGGCTATAGCCTTTTGCTCCCCTCTCCCGCAGCGATATTTTCTAGCTATGTTATTGACTTAATGGGGCCTTTCCCTAAGCTGAAAGGATATGATTCAGTATTGGTGGTAGTAGATAGAGCGGTTGGCTTCAGCTGGCTGATACCAACATCAGTAAACAGTACTGCGATATCGACAATGGAATTACTCCGCCACCATATTTTCACCCCTCATGGAATACTTATGTCGATTGTTAGTTATGCTGACACTGGGTTCACCTCCCAGTTTTGGAAACAAACCTTGAAGACGTTGGCAGTTGAACACATTATAGCTATGCCTGGTCATCGCCAAACCAATGGACAAGGGGAAAGGAAGATCAGGGAACTGAAAACAGCATGAAGGAATGTTGTTAATGCACGACAGACCAACTGGCTTAAATCCCTCCCTGAAGTGACAGCTTACTCCAATGCAGGTCACGCAAATACCATAGGAATGTCCCCATACAAAGCCTTGTATGGACGAGAATACCAACTACTTGATACCTATAAGGTCAATACTACAACAGTACCCTCATCCAATGACTACTACAATCGACACCAGGAAATCTGAAATGAGGCATACCAAGCGTTACGGTTAACTAGAGCATGGTCACACAGAATGGCAACAAAGAGGAGGAACGAACACAAACCAGTTGAAATTGGGGAAAGGATCATGGTTTTTCGAGACCAGTTTGCAACAGAATCGGCAGATCTCGGAAATTGCAGCCACACTGGGGAGTCCCTTTTTGAGTGATCGAATTAGATGAATACACCCAGAACTATACGATTAGCATGGATGCAAGAATGTACCAAAAAATTGAAGGTAGCATTCCACGGTTCGGTAGTCAAACCTTATCACCCTAATGACGATGTCCGATTGACTAGATGAGCATTTGCGAAGTGAACACCTATTTTCACTAATGAAGAACCGCAATGGGAAGTTCAAGCAGTCATCGATTACGGACAATGATATGGTAAGGGACAGTTCTTTGTTAGTCGAAAAGGATACCTGGCAAGTGAGAATAGTTGGGAACCGGTGGAAGGATTAGAACATGCGATGGATTTGGTTCAGGCACAGTGGACAGATAACATACCAGGAGATAAGTTTCCTACACTATTCTCTGGGTTTATTCCTGTGTGTTATTCTCCTACTAGGGATCGGTTTGAAAGCTACTATAACCGGTACTGGTTACTGGTTAAGATTTTCATGTATCAGTTGATACTGTTTGAGTTTTGAATATGTTTCAGGAAACGAGGTGTGCCTCTAGCCTGATAAGTATAGGGTTTGATACTCTATATGTTTTATGTTTGGTTTCAAGGCTACCATTTTGGAGTCTATTATGTTATGAGAACAAGGCTCTCGGTAGCCTAGGAAGTGTATTTAAGAACTGCTATTCTTCTCGTTAGAAGGAGCAGACTTCGGCAGACAGAGTTTTCAATATACTTGGTTGAACAGTTACTCTCTTCAGTTCACTTCAAGAATCTTTAGTTTGAGACCTACCAAACATCTCGGAGACTTCAGTAGTCACGATACAGTAAGAAGTCAATTCAACAACCTTGGCTAAAGCCTCCGGACTTTGATTCGCTAGCTACCGCTTCGGTACAGAACGAAGCCCATCAACCCCACGATTACCACATCTCCCGAGAGGCGGTTACATTTTTGTAACTTCAGCAAGTTATCAAGATAGAAGGCGTTTCAGGACCAAGTAAGGCCAAGGCCCCTGAGAAAGGTTCTCAACAGCATAACAGGGATTCCAAAGGACAGTTCACAAAGACTCCAGCTTTGGAGCAGGCAGCCAGCCAAGCAGCTGTTAGGCAGTTAGCAAGAGATGCTGCTGAACAATCGACAGAAGAATCATCACAACAACCACTAGAACCGCCAGCCACTACCCCCGGAGGGTACCCACAATCCCCAAGAAAGCCTACAGGTACACAAGTACCTCAAGCACAACCCAGTTACGATCCAGAAAGCTCGGATACCGATAAAGGATCAGACGACATGGTTTTATAAGCAGGACCCTCAGGGTCTGGAGCCCCAGTACCAGAGGTCTCTAGACCACCGACACCTAAGCCTAACCCAGCTGTTACAGCTAAACTCAGCATCAAAGTACCTTCACCCAGTAAGTTTGCTGGTGAAGGAGATGACCTCAAACCGGAAGCATTCGATAGATGGTATAATTCCGTACAGTTATACCTACGGATTAATGGACTACGGACTAACGAGGCCGGAGGAGGAAACTATTGGATCCTCTATACTGAAGGACGAGCTCAAGAAGCAGCTTTCCAAGCAGCAGAGTATTTTGGTGAAGACATGACCAGAGAAGACCTTGTTGGATTCCTACATGAAAGATTCCAGTCTTCAAAACAAAAAGATGATACCTATCGCAAGTTCCATGAAATCACGCAAGTGCATAATGGCAAGATACAGCGAATATCAACTATAGCAACCGACATGCTAATGTTCCGATCACGCCTACCTGCAAATACTATAAGCGACTATGCCTTCATTCAACTGTTCTTCAAGAGCATGCACCCTAGACTAGGGCAAGAAGCGGAATTACAGCATGCTGAAACTGACAATGTTATGGAAGCTATACAAAATGCGGAAAGCATAGATGCTACCCTAAAAAGCACTGGTGCTTATGGGAAAGAAAGGGTCGAAAAACCATTGAAAGAATTCATTTCCAAAAAGAAGGCCGGAAGGATAATCGGAAAACCAGCAACAAGTCCCACTCCAAACCTCAGGAACGAAAAGAAAAAGGTCTTTGCTATACCTGCGGAGGTAAAGGACATCTAGCAAGAGACTGTCCTTGCAAAGATGAGAAGGGCAAAGGTAAGGGCAAGGCTAAGCTAAAGAAAGAAGTTACCTCCAACAGAATGGAACAAGAACAACTAGCGGAAGAGGTGTTTATCAATGGTATGGAAATAGAGGAAGAAGAGGAAGACGTTATCACGATGGCCGCAAGACCAACAAACACCAAACCCCATGACGCTCTCGAAGGAACGATGCACATCAATGGCAAAGAAGCCCGAGTCCTGTTTGATACCGGATCAATAGGAGCAAACCTGATTAGCCCTACCTTTGTGACAACGCACGGAATTCCTTGTCAGGAATTGAAAACACCGATCAGAATACACCTAGCTATGAAAGGATCATGATCCGAAGGTAATAAACAATATTTTGTCACCATGTCAGCAGGAAAGCTGAGAGCACCAGGAACCAGGATGTTAGTCGGAAACCTGGCGAAATATGATGCACTAATAGGAATGCCTTTCCTAGAGCAACACCAAGAGCAAATTGAATGTGGCAAATTAGCAATCCTGTTTCCCAAACAGAATGTTCGAATTATTTGCACACCTACTGGTGGTATGATCTGAGCAGCGGTGATCAGCACTGAAGATGTCATCAGCCAACACCCGGAAGTATTTTCCGATGAAACACCGGAAGACTTACCACCCCTAAGACAGATCAATCAGCAGATAGATCTGCAACCAGGGAAAGAGCAGGGCTCATTACCCACTTACTCGATACCGGAACGATGGGCAACTGATATGAGCATATGGCTAAGAGAAAAGGGGAAAGCCAGAATTATCAAGAGACAAGCAGTTTCATCGGCAGCACCCATGTTTGCACAAGAAAAAAAGGACAAGAAACGAATGAGGCCATTAGTAGATCTCACAGCGAGGAATGAGATTACAATCAAAGATGTTGAAATCATTCCAGACCAAAATATGATCCTGAATGCCCTAGCTAGGGCAAGTTACTGCAGTAAAATTGATCTTAGCGATGCCTACTTTCAAACAAGAGTGGAACCAGAGGATGTGAGCAAAAACGCTTTTAAAACACCATTTGGATGTTTTGTTAGCAAAGTAATGCTACAGGGAGATATGAACGCTCCAGGAATATTCATGCGCATAATGTCCGATCTATTCGCCGACTACCTAGGACGATTCATGTGGGTATATATTGATGATATACGCATTTTTTCCATTACAGAATCTGAACATTTGAAACACATATCTCTGATTTGCGATAAGTTGAAGGAGGCACGATTCTACGCAAGCAGGAAGAAATCAGAATTCTTTGCTACAACCACAGAAGTGTTGGGCCATGTCATCAATGATGAAGGACTCTTACCAGCACTAGAAAAGATAGCGAAGATCGAAGAATGGACTACGCCACAGACTAAGAAACAGTTACAGGAATTCCCAGGAACGGTCAACTAAATCAGGCAGTTTTTGCCCCATATTGCAACCATTACATCACCCCTAATGGAACTCACCGGAGTTGCAGAATTTGTGTGGACCACCACCCAAGACCAGGCCATGGATAATGTTAAGCGACTTGTTTCGAAATACGAGGTTATGAAACCACTACAATATGATTCGTCACTTCCAATATGGTTGATAACCGATGCATCCAACACAGGTGTGGGAGCATGGGTAGGACAAGGAGAAACACCGGAAAACGCCAGACCTGCTTCGCTTCATAGCAGGAAATTCTCTAATGCCCAAATGAATTATGGCACAACCGACAAGGAAGCTCTAGCGATAGTTGATGCACTGATGGCATTTCATCATATACTTGCAGGAAGCAAGTTCACTATCGTCACAGATCACCTACCTCTGACGTACCTCAAGACAAGCAGAACACCCACCATAAAACAGTTACGATGGCGAGGGTTTATTGGTAAGTATGATACTGAAATAGTGTACAGACCAGGAAAATGGAACTATTTAGCAGATGCTTTATCCCGCCTTTATGATGAAATCGATAATTAACCACATACCGCAAACGATCCTACATCAGAAGACGATTTACATTGTTCCTCGCCTATTTCATCTTTTCTTTCTTAAGAAGAACCTACTATTGAACACGAAATGTCTCGATTCGAAGCCCTCACAGTTGAGCACTTTTGTGCTCACTCAGAATGTGGAAGCAACTGCAGCCTGGAGCAAGCACAGCTAGATGCAGACGATTACAGAAATAGTTAACCTCTAAACTATTTGTGGGACCATCGAAGTTATACCAGTGGTAGGAGTGAGGAGGAACTTGAACATGCATCAATGCATTGGGCATTCTGCAACATACCTTTCTGTCCTGACTGCGAGGAATTGAAACCGAAGACTAAGATCTACGCAGGCTCCCCTTGCAGCAGTCCACCAGTTATCGAAACTCCGCCTAACACTAATGACGATCACAATGATAGCGATACCCACTCACCACGCCCGCGCCTCGATATCCGAGCCATCAAAGAACGTGTCAAGAAAGCGCTGGGCTGTGGCACGCCCCCTACTGAAAGTTAGGCCTCCAAGTACCCTGAACACCACCACAACGAGCCCCTCTATGGAGGGCCCCTCGCATACCTAAATGAGATTCCGCTAGTGGAAGCACCCTCCCTACCTCACGAGAGGCGCGAGCTCTACAAAGTGTATGAAACACCCAAAGAGGAGGAGGAGGTTACGGTATTAGAAAGAGTGGTGGACGAAAGGGATATCATCCCAGGAGTGGATGATATCAAGAACATTTGCAGGGAACAGATGGTTAAAGGATATAGAAACGACCCTATCTATCAGTTAGCAAAGGATTCCAACCTCACTTAACGAAACGGAATGATGCAACATTACCAAATACCTAATGGACTACTGTACGCTACCACAAGAGGGGGAGAAGATTGCCTTTACATTCCGAAGGGTCATGGAGTGAATGGAGAAACACTAAGGGAGCTGATGATAGGAGAAATACATGATAAAGGACACCATAGCGCTGATCGAAACCTCCAGTACGCAACAGAATACATCTGCTGTTGTATTCGAGGAAAGCTTTCAAAGACTATGTCCAGCAATGTGACATATGTCAACTAAACTAGGAAAGGACTACATTACCTACTAGCAACACCCTCTCGCTTCATTTTCCCTGCGAGATATTTTCAAGCTATGCTATCGACTTCATGGGTCCCTTTACGAAGCTGAAAGGATATGATTCAGTACTGGTGGTAGTAGATAGAGCGGTTGGGTTCAGCTGGCTAATACCAACATCAGTAAACGCTACTGCGATTGCGACTATGGAGTTACTCCGTCACAATATTTTCACCCCTCACGGAATACCTCCGTCGATTGTTAGCGATGCTAATCCTCGGTTCACCTCCCGGTATTGGAAACAAACTTTGAAGACGATTGGAGTCGAATGCATTATGGCTACGCCTGGCCACCACCAGACCAATGGAGAAGCAGAAAGGAAGATTCGAGAACTGAAAACAGCATTAAGGAATGTTGTGAATGCCCGCCAGACCAACTGGCTTACTTCCCTCCCGGAAGTAACTGCTTACTCCAATGGACGTCACTCTGATACTATTGGAATGTCACCATATAAGGCTGTGTATGGACGCGAATACCACTGACTCGATACCTATAAAGTCAATGCTACCACAGTACCCGCATCCGATGATTACTACAATCGACATCAGGATATCAGAAATGCGGCATACCAAGCGTTTCGGTTGGCTAGAGCAAGAGCAAACAGAGTGGCAATTAAGAGGAGGTACTCACATAAACCTGTCGAGATTGGGGAAAGGATTATGGTTTTTGGAGACCAGTTTGCAACGGAATCTAGCAGATCTCGTAAATTGCAGCCACGCTGGCGAGGACCTTTTACAGTACTCGAATTTGACGAACACACCTAGAACTATACAGTTAGGATGGATGCTAGAATGTACCGAAGGAGGAAAGGAGTTTTCCACTGTTCAGTAGTCAACCCTTACCACCCTAACGACGATTTCCGATTTCCAGGATGAAGATTTGCAAAGCCAGCACCCATCCTCATCAACAAAGAACAAGAATGGGAAGTTCAATCAGTCATCGATTACAGGGAACGATATGGAAAGGGACAGTTCTTGGTTAGCTGGAAGGGATACCCAGCAAGCGAGAATAGTTGGGAACCGGTGGAAGGATTAGAACATGCGATGGAATTGGTTCAGGCATGGTGGACAGATAACATGCCAGGAGATGAGTTTCCTACGGTATTTTCGGGGTTTATTCCCATGTATTACGCTCCTACTAAAGACGGTTTTGAGAGCTATCAAAATATACCCACGGTTGATAAAGGTTTTTGGGATCCTTATTTGAATTCTGATTATGATGGCAAGGATTAGGAATTTTCTTGTTATGTTTTGAAATAAGGGTTTTATTTTGTTTTCGGGGTGTAACCGGTACTGGTTACTGGTTCAGATTTTCATGTATCAGTTGATACTATTTGAGTTTTGAATATGTTTCAGGAAACGAGGTGTGCCTCTAGCCTGATAGGTATAGGGTTTGATACTCTATATGTTTTATGTTTGGTTTTGAGTATTGGTTTGATACTCTATATATTTTATGTTTGGTTTTGAGTATTGGTTTGATACTCTATATGTTTTATGTTTGGTTTTGAGTATTGGTTTGATACTCTATATGTTTTATGTTTGGTTTCAGGTATTGGTTTGATACTCTATATGTTTTATGTTTGGTTTCGAGTATTGATTTGATACTCTATACGTTTTATGTTTGGTTTCGAGTATCGGTTTGATACTCTATATGTTTGATGTTTGCTTTCGAGTATCGGTTTGATACTCTATATGTTTTATGTTTGCTTTCAGGGCTACCATTTGGAGTCCATTATGTTATGAGAACAAGGCTTCCGGTAGCCTAGGAAGTGTATTTAAGAACTGCTATTCTTCTTGTTAGAAGGAGCAGACTNGTTTTCAATATACTTGGTTGAACAGTTACTCTCTTCAGTTCGCTTCAAGAATCTTTAGTTTGAGACCTACCAAACATCTCGGAGACTTCAGTAGTCGCGATACAGTAAGAAGTCAATGCAACAACCTGGGCTAAAGCCTCCAGACTTTGATTCGCTAGCTACCGCTTCGGTACAGAACAAAGCCCGTCCACCCCAGGATTACCGCATCTCCCGAGAAGTGGTTACAGCTACTCTGATATACCGCCGGTTGATAAAGGATTTTGGGATCGTTATCTGAATTCTGATTATGATAGCGAGGATTACGAATTCTTTTGTTAGATTTTGATATAAGCGTTTTATGTTGTTTCTGTGGTGTAACCGGTACAGGTTACTGGTTTAGTATTTTCAGGTATCAGTTGATACTAATTGTCTTTTGAATTTGTTTGGGGAAACGAGGTGTGCCTCTAGCCTGAGAATATCGGGTTTGATACTCTATATATTTTATGTTTGGTTTCGAGTATCGATTTGATACTCTATACGCTTTATGTTTGGTTTCAAGTATCAGTTTGATACTCTATATATTTTATGTTTGGTTTCGTGTATCGGTTTGACACTCTGTATGTTTCATGTTTGGTTTCGAGTTTCGGTTTGACACTCTATATGTTTTATGTTTGGTTTCGAGTATCGGTTTGATAGCCTATATGTTTATGCTTTGTTTCAAGGCTACCGTTTTGGAGTCTTACATGTTATGAGAATAAGGCTCTTGGTAGCTTAGCAAACGTATTTTAGAATGGCTATTCTTCACGTTAGAAGAAGCAGACTTTGACAGACAGAGTTTTCAATATACTTGGTTGAACAGTTACCTTCTTCAGTTCGCTTCGAGAATCTTTAGTTGGAGATCCACCAAACATCTCTGAGACTTCAGTAGTCGCGATATAGTGAGAACTCTTTCCAACAACCTCCGTTAAAGCCTCCGGACTTTGCTTCACTAGTTACCACTTTCGGTAAAGAACCTAGCCTGTTAATCCTACTTTCACCACATCTTCCGCGAGGCGGTTACAGGTTTGCTACTCTATATGTTTTATGTTTGGTTTCAAGTATAGGTTTGATACTCTATATGTTTTACGTTTGGTTTCGAGTATTGGTTTGATACTCTATATGTTTCATGTTTGGTTTCAAGGCTACCATTTTGGAGTCTTACATGTTATGAGAAAAATGCTCCCAGTAGACTAAGAAGTCTATTTAAGAACTGCTATTCTTCATGTTCGAAGAGGCACACTTCGGCCGCCAGAGTTTTTAATATACTTTGTTGAACAGTTACTCTCTTCTGTTCACTTCAAGAATCTTTAGTTTGAGATCTACCAAACCTCTCTGAGACTTCACTAGATTCAATACAGTAAGTGGTGTATTCAACAACCTTGGCTAAAGCCTCCGGACTTTGATTCACTAGTTACCACCTTGGTTCAAAACAAAGCCTATTAACCCTACGATTACCGCATCTCCCGAGAGGCAGTTACAACCTAGATGAGAATTCTACTATACAAGTAGAGTTAGAGACACTGTATGATAGGTGTTAAGGACTCAGGACAAGAAGTCTTGCCCACCTTAATATAGACTTAGATCCAAGAACTATTGTTGAGAGAGAAGAGAGTGAAGTACTGTTTACCCGTTGCTCAGAACTGATACCCGATAGGGATCGCAACAGTATCTTCTATTTCTCAGAATACTCAGCTTCCTGATCTATTTATATTCATTTCAGACTTCTCCGCCAGCCTGTCACTTCACTTGTCATTCCCTTTCAACCTATAGCAAACTCATGTATGTTAGTGGACTATATTCTCTGATTAACCATACATGTTACCCAGAGTATTGAGATATTGAAACCGCTTTGTCTAAACCAGTCAGATTGACCAATTTCAGTCGCCTTTCACAGTTACCTATCGTTACCCACTGTCACCCACTGTCACCCACTGTCCCCTGCTGTTCCACCATGAACCTCGCAATCTCCTCTAGATCCCTGCCGTTTCCCTTCAACCTGCCAGTCCCCCACAGTCCCCCACAGTCCCCTGCCATCCTTACCATCACAGGTTATCACTTGCAGTCCCCTGCCGTCCCCTGTGGTCCCTAACTGTCCCCATAGTCCCCTATGGTTTTCAGCCGTCCCCAGCCGCCACTTACAGTCCTCACAGTCCCCATCCGTCCCCTATACTTCCTAGAGTACACCCTCTGCGCTCGGGCCAACCAATGACCTAGTGTTGTCTCAAGTTGTCGGGCATGTCGTCGTGAGTGATGACGGCCGTCTTGGGATTTTACGGACGAGGACGGGATATTTTTTGCTGTCCGGTCTGGTTCAGGGGTCTTGGCAATCCTTCCTCACGGTCCTACAGGGCCCCTAGACCATTGAGAACACTGCTCCACGGCACAAGTGAGTATTTAGGCCTTTGGATCAGCCATGTTCCGGTATTCCGACTCCAACCCCTTTCCAGCTCGAGTCTTGCACGGAGCAACAGTAACCCCTTGAAAATTACAATTTTTCACTGAGTACCGTACAGTTCCCGGAAATCCAACCATCGCCGATCGGCTTTCGATCCTGGCCTCAGCAATCCGCGAGAAGACACCGTGTAAAGAAATGGTATTTGGCTCATGAGGCGTAGCCTTGAGAGGCTGAGCTTGCTGGATCTTGGTAACCAGCATTCGTTATTTTTTTAACTTACTGTCATTCGTTATTTTTTTAACTTACTGTCTCGAGACTCTTGTAGTTTATAGTGAGGTGGTAGGGCTGAGATTCCTGATAGTGAACCTAATAGGCTTTTACGGTAATTCGCTGGCCACCTGGTAAAAAAGAATTTCGGATGCCAACACCCCCGAGACTGCCAGCGTTCTTGCCGGTACAGCTTTTCCCCAAAAACCACAATGGTCTATCGGATCCTATTAAACCTTCTAACTATATAGATAGTTTCAAACTTAAGTTGTTGGTCCTGCTGTATATGGATGAAAGCGTTCAATGAATTAAATGAGACTTAATTTCTCACTGGTTGTCCACATGGGAAATGGTACCCTCTCTGCCCCTTCCCACTAACTCTGACACATGCAAGTGCCGATTTCCCCCTCATGGCATCCGAATGATTCTGCACACCACCGGGAACTAGGTGCGGATCCATCAGGGGATTTAGCAACCTGGCCCACACGGTCCCCACTTTTAAGTTGACAGTGCCATTCCCATCGAGGCGCACCTTGAGCTCCCCATTCATGTCCGCAGCCATGGAAAGCACAGGGTTGTATCCAAGGCGGAAGCGCGGGAGCGAAGTAAATTGTACAGTAGGGAGAGCGGAACTACGAGGCTTATGATGTTGGAGTTCGCATTGGTGAGTATGCAGGAGTCGAAGAGGGTGTGCTGCGGGGTTACTGGGAAGTATAATGGTTAGTTGGGCGCTTGCTTAAATCATGGGAAGGTGGAGGATATATGTATATGCGAAGAGTTGAACAGCCTGATCGGGCATGAGCGCAAAGTGGACCTTGTCCTCATCAAGTCAAAGCCATGCTATCTTTCCAAGGCACGAGGGGAGCGCTAAATCTCCCTTAGAAATCTAGCCCAATCCGGTTCAATGCTCCTGGTAGGAAAACCATACTGATCACATTTGAAGTATTCCAAATCGAGGTTTCGAACTTCATGCCAACTTTGCATTTACCTCCTTCGATTAAAACCAATCTCAATCCCAACGCCATATTACTACACCAGCAAGAGTCAAGTAATGCTTCTTTTAAGCCTCACTTTAGAATTCCCCACCAAGTCTGGACCTGCAAAAGCCTCTTATGGTAGCCTTTACTCTCCATACCGGCTTCCTGCCTCATCTCCACCACCCTACTACGCTGCAACTCTCCATATACCACTATAACTAAAAACCCTAAATCACTATACCATCACTGCATACACCCTCACTTCAAAAATCCCTGTCAATACATCCCGGACAAGTCACTGCCATATTCAGCCATTAGAAGGCGCACCTTCTGGGTACAAAATTGCCGTTTAGCAAGGGGATACAGTTAGTGCAAATTAAGAAGCCACGGCTGCAGATCACCAGACCATAAACCTGATTCTCTTGCAGAGCCAGGCGGGGGGACGATAATACCCTGAAGTCTATGTGAAAATAGGAGCCTGCGGGGGGGAGGGGGGGAGTGATCAGGTATCTTTTCTCATTGGGAGTTGAAGGTAAAGCTCTCCTTCAGGGCTAATGGTGGAATTCACGTTCCAGCTAGAGAGGGAAGTGGATAAGAGACTGTTCATTGCCGAGGGAACAGGGATTGCACGCATGCTGCAGTTGGCTGCCAACTCACTTGCGCGCAGGAGACAGATATTTTGGGCTGTGGGGAGGCGGAAAGAAGCGAAGGGTGTTATGGTGGAAGAAGTGGGGAGGCTTGTGCAGAAGATCAAAGGTAGGGTTTCTATGAGTGCTTTCTGGGGCATAGAGGGTGGAGTGAGATATCAGTATGTGGAGAGGGGAATAGAAGGATAGAAAGTTGTTGTTGTTTCTGGGCTGAAGGTGTTTTTTATTAAATGGGCAGCTGGGAGAAGGTTTGGAGCGAGGAGCAACGAAAGTTGAGGGGTAAGGTTAAGGAGGTTCTTGAGGAGAGTGGAGGGGAGGTGACAGTTTTTGAACTCTGATTGAGGGGATGGCTAGGCGGTTGATATATCGAATTGGTTTCCTACAATAGATACATTTCTCCAAAGCACATCCCCGAAACCTTTACACGAACGAGTGAATGAATGGAAACAGGACGTATCAACGCACGAACATGCGAACTGACAATGCTCCATCTGGTCAATGTGGCTGACTTCGCTGTTCTCCCTGCGAAGGTCGGCCTCAACTATGCCGGTCGTGTTGTCACTTGGATGCCGAGGTCTTTCATCACCCTTTTCTTCCAGTTGTCAATGACCGTTAGGCCACCCTCCACATCTTCCATTCGGCGGCCGGTTTTCGCTTCTATGCTTTTTTCCGGATTAGGATCCGTGATCCTCTCAGCTTCCACCTCAGCCAGCTCATGGCTCCGTCCGCCGAACGACCCCCAAGCTTCCTCCCACTCCTCCGCCCAGCCTAGCCTCTTTGGCCGCTGTTTGGCACCCCCACCGCACCTGCCCAGCAAATCACATCATCTGCCTGCCCACTACTCCCACCTGCCCGGTAATTATATATTAAAATCTCAACAGCCCCTCCTTCGCCCTTCCAGCAAGCGCGGCAAAAGGACAAACGGTCAATGAACTCTGTACAACAACTACCAAGTCTGCCTCCTCGGGCATTCCAAGTCTCACAGGAAACACCCTCCACAAGCTCTCCCCAAAGAATGCAATATCTGGTACCTCAAGCTAGCACAAGGCTTGCACTAGGGAACACTTGCGGTGAGAATGTGCTCCTTCGTCTGATTAGCCGAGCACGAAGAGTGATAATCTATGCATGACCGCCCCGCGAACGAGCTGTGGGCCCCGACAGGCCTGCCCAGTGGAACTCCCGCAGAGCGTTCAAGCGTGACTATGTTCTGGCCAAAAGCCCCTCTCTGCCGCTAAAGATATGAAGTCGTGTCACTCTCCGGGGCGAATTGGTGGGGGTGCAGGTATTTCGCGAGGGTGTAGACAGGTTGTCGGTTGATGCGGAAGAATTTCATGTCGAAGGCGGCCTCCGGGAGGGAGAGGTTTATATTTTGAAGGTTGGGGTAGGTCCTATGCACGGTTTGTGGAAGTCCGGGATACCGGTAGAGGTGGAGATTCTAGCTCAACGCTAGGAGACATGCTACCATATCATCTCATAAAAATCGGCTTGGAACTAAAGGTAAACTAAGGCAGCCGAGCCAATCGAAGGGAATGAACACCGCCAACCCTCCACAGTTTAAACATCTTTCCTGTCCGCCATGGCGGAGCCGGCTGGCCCGCTGGTCCTTGCACCTTCGCCGCTGTTGTGGCTGTCGGGAATCGTCCCCGTGGTTCTTAGCTGCTGGCTACTTTGTTGGCCACCGCCCCATTTGGTGTTGTGATATTTGCCCTCCTCCCACTTTCTGTTTCAAGTAAGAACGAGCCCAGAACTATTACCAAAAGGACAAACACTCATACATAGACTAATCCAAGCCACCAGTTACCGGTATTTCCCCCCCCTCATCGGGCCGCATCACATCATGCGAACTCTTTCACTTCTCACTTTCCGTCATCATCGCGAACAACCTCCCTCCTTTTTTGTTCTTGCTCTTCAGTCCCGGTCTACCATTCTCGTCCCCCATATCCATATCATTTCCTTCATTCTTCTAATATTTCCCAATTTTATTATACATCTCCATCTTCTAATATCTTGTGTAGCCTTCCCTCTTCCCATGGTTATATTCTTTTTATTTCTCTACTTTTGTTCCTCATTCATCCACCCAAGTGCCTCTGTTTCCTGGGGAAATTTCCGATCCAGAAGTTTAAAAAGGAAAGACCCTGTCCCCCACTCCCCAACCCCCTGTCGGTCACCCGGATTACGCCACCATTGCGTTCGCGATATTGTGCCGTATTCCCGATCCTTGATCTGGTCATTATCTGCTCCAACCCTCACCCCTCCGCCTGACCAGTTAATTTAGACACTGGTTCTGAGGGGAGAAAAAGGAGAAACGATCCTGAAAAATCTAACAACCTAAATAACATTAAAAATAAACAAAGGCTGCATCTCAGCTAAACGTACATATACAAAATACGGCGCCTAGGAACTCCTCTTTGTTCTGTCCTGCATGCCAGGGACGTGTATAACCTACTCGGGTATAAAGGTAAGTGATGGGAAAGGCAGGGGTTTGAGGTCCCCATGCTCATGACTGTCAGAGGGAAAAGATTATTTAATTTGGTAGGCACAGCTCTAAGGAGAGTAAAAAGCTTTGAAATCTGGAAACCCTGTCTTTCCCATCACTAACTTCCACCCCGGAGTACTCAGCAAACTGTCGCAGCCTAGACGTGTATAGGAAAGTCTCCCTTTCATCTGGCTCATCCTGGCTTCTCATTTTGCTTATTTTGACCTTTTTCTTACTGCATTCGCTTGCCCGATGGCCTCCTTCTCTGCATTTGAAGCAGAGATTGTTGTTTCTTCTTTTCCGATTTTCTTCTGGTGTCAGCCCGAGGAAGTTTGACTGAAATCATTGTCCTGGTCTTTGAAACCATGTCCTTGGTCTCTAGAACGATTGTCCTCATCCTCTTATAGCATCTAGATCCATGGCGATTTCTCCTTGTATTGTTGTGAGGGGTCCGAATGTTCCATTTTCATTTCTTGCTGGTCCCTTGGTCGTTCGTGTTACTAACCAATCCTCTTATGGTTTTTGTCTCATTTGGTTTCCTATTTCTGCAAACCATTGTACCAAGTCTTCTATTGTATTAAACGTTACAGATGTCTGGGTCCATACCGTCCATAGTTCTTTCTTGACCCCTCCCAATAATAGTCGTTGTAGAGAGTATGGGTCATATTCTGCATTCCTAGATAGGAGTCTCATTTGATACCAGAATTGCCCTGTCATTCGATCTTCTTGTCGCATGGCTTCGATCTCATTTCGCGCACTTTGTCTTTTGTCCCTGTCTTTGGATTAGATTTTGAGGTCACGCTTGAACTGTTTCTATTCATGCCATACCCTGAGGGTAATGCCTTCCACTATTGAGGTCACCCGTTTTTCTGCCATTCCCCTTAGGAGGATTTGAGCATAGTTGATCTTTTTGTGGTCTTCTGCTTCAAGTTCATTCCAGTTTCTGGCTCGAAAGTACTGTTTTAGCTGTACTACGGATCCTCTGAGCTTGGTCGATTCACCGTTAAATGTATCTGGGTCATTGAGCTTGAGGCGCTCCATTGTCGAAACTGGTTGGGTTGCTGCCAACATTACCTCCAGTTGTGCCTCTGATAGGCTTAACATGTTAATTGGTGTCACTGGAGGTGATACCAGTGTTATGGGTACTTTTTCTTCCATCTTGCTATTGGGTGTCGCTTGGGAGATGCAACCAAGTGTTAGATATCCTACTAGTTATCTTTTTCTTTATGTATCTTGCAACAGGCAATGACACAATTAGTTATTCCTATATAATTCTCGGAATACTTCTCTTGGATTGCTGTGTCCTTTCTTTGCCTTATGTTTAATCTGAACTCTGATTTTTATTCTTAGGCGGCTGCCTATGTTCCTTGATTGAACACTAATATTCAGATCATATCAAGATAGAAGAGTGATTGGTAGAATAGTCTGGTATTCTTAAAGGTATAGGTAGGTGTAACCGGTACTGGTTACTGGTTTAGGATTTTCATATATCAGTTGATATTGTTTGAGTTTTGAATATGTTTCAGGAAACGAGGTGTGCCTCTAGCCTGATAGTATAGGGTTTGATACTCTATATGTTTTATGTTTGGTTTCGAGTAT
>JACCEG010000027.1:400453-457123 GCA_014065205.1 Tuber brumale | reverse complement strand
TTTTTTTATCTTCATGTATTCATTGATTTATGGTACAAGAACTTGCATGCAGCGCTAGCTATGGCATAAACAAAACCTTAATCTCAAACGCACGCAGTAACAAAAGAAACTTCTCGCACCAAACTATAAAAACCTCCAAATGTGTCCGATAGCCGACACCAAATCCCTAAGGAAATAAAACAGTAAAGCGCACGATCATAACGAAAAATATAAACCCCTAGCCCAAAACTAAAGGAAAAACAAAAAGGCAGGTAGCCTACCCCCTCAGGGGGCGAAGCCGTGAATCGGCAGACCAGACTCAGTATCTTCTGGTTGAAGTGGGTGGTCCCATGCTGCTGGGGGCATGCCTGGCGGAAAGCCCGTCGCCGTGACGTTGATGTACCTGGCGAGGGAGTCGAGAGCGGTGGTGTTTGACCAGAGGGGGCTGTCCCTGTCTAACGAAGTGAGCCCGCGGAGGTGGCGCTCACGAGGTTCCTTGCGGGACTCGCACGATAGGACGGCATGGGTGAAGTCCTCCTCCTCCTCCTCGCACAACGGGCAGAGGGGGGAGGGGTCCTCGGTGAACCAGGAGGGGTGGGCCGCCAAGTAGCTCTTGCCCGAATGCATTTGGTGTATTCTCCCGGCCATGAACCTTCCGAGCCCCATGAAGGGGTGGGGGGATAGGGACACTGGGTAGGGGTATGTCTGGGGGGGCGGGAACTGATCGTTCCAATCTTTGACCAATGCCGATCTAACTCTCAGTTTTACCGATCTGTAGGAGGGGGCTCCATCAGCGGCCCTGAGGCCGGCTATCGGGAGGAGGTCGGGGGAGGGCACCGGAAGAGGCCTGGAGGTCGAGATGAAAGGGAGAGTGCGGTGCGCGATCGCGTCAATTGGCAGGTGTTTCCGAATCGGCGGGGAGGGCACTGGGGACTTCCAGAGGAGGGGGGCATAGACCGAAGTCAAGCCCCTCGTGTGGTGACGGTGGTCGTCAAACTAACTATCAAGCCTCCATGGCATTCTTATATAGTTCTTCACCCAACCCGTTTACAAATCTAAAACAACTATGAGTTGCAATCGTGACTTATTCCTTTGCATAACATAAAAGTCATATGACCTCAACATTGGTCATGTGCATAAGCCACATGACCTTATAATAGGTGATATGCGTAAGCAATATGACCTTTTAATAGATCATGTGTGTAAGCTATATGACCTTTTAATAGGTCACATGCATAAGCCATATACCCTTTTAATAGGTCATGTGCATGAAATAACATATCCTCCTGCATTGCCCTCGTGGTCACATGCATAGCCCCCATGACCTCTTCATAGGTAAGGTTTGTGAAAGTAAACCCCAGGGTATAGCCCCCTTTGTCTCGTGTGCAGCCCCTATGACCTCTGAGTAGGTCATGTGTAAGAAACCATCATGTAACAAATAAAACCCGATGATGAATATCCTCGTCATGGTACAAACGTCTCCTTCCACTATCTGTCAGTCTAGAATCGTGACAAGTGATGAGGTTGATATGCCAGAAGTACAAAGTATCGCTTCTGCACTACGGCTTCCTGTAGGACTGGAAAGGCCAGGAACTAGTAGTAGCTCCTCAGCCAGGCATGAAGCTGTTGGGTTCGATGATCTTGTTTTTGGCCCCGCATGGAGCCCGACGCACCAATTACAAATGGGCTCGCTATTGGACTTCTACATTGAGGAGGACTGTGCAGACCGCCAGGCAGACCCTGTGCAGTGGTGGAAGTTGCATGCGCATTGGTTTCCCTCACTTGCCCTCATGGCACGGGATTACCTTTCTGGTCTGGCTACAATGTATGATGATTGAGACACTATATATTATCCTGACATACCCAATTGCTAACTATTGAGGCATGGGCCATGGTGGGGATACCAAGTGTGCCATCTGAGCAGGCTTTTTCAGTTGCAGGTGATATCGTTACGAAAAAGCGCAATCGCATGGTAGGTAGTACTATCAGATTGCTCATGCTAACCAAGGCGTGGCTTGGGCTACTGGAGGTGGAAACATGGGAAGAGGTAGAGGAAACCCGTGGAGAAGACGGAAACTATGAGGCAGATACAGAAGGAGATGGTGAGCTTCCCCAGAAATTGGGCTCAGGGATAGTGTGAAGGTCATTTGGCTAGTTGTATTTATTTTCAAGTTACTATATAAGTTACTATATACAATTGTTTGTTGATTTGAATGATAATGGAAGTGTGTAGAGGTATCGTGGCCACTGTAGACTCAAGCATCTTGGCGGCTCGTGAACAACACTAGGAGACTACCATTCATCGGCGACGAAAAACGCACGGGGCGATGACTGATGGGCAGGATTTGGAAGATGCATACGGAGCAATATTAGGTCGGATCAAGGCATAGGGTGGTCAGAAATCAAGGCTCGGGATGGCTGCGTTGATGTGGATATGTCATTCGCGATGACTGTTGGGAGCGCAGGAGCTATGTCAGGCCTTGGTGGCTGAAATTAGATTGAGTGAGTACGATGCTGACAATGTTTCCTCTGTCGCGACGGTGTTGAGCTGCTGTCAAGGACTTGTAGTAGTGGATAAGGTCGACTGTTGGACCCATACAGTACACGCTCCGAGTATCTAACCATCCAGCCACATCTTTTCCAGAGCCTCCACTCGACAATAGCGGGGAGACCAGCTTGGCGTATCTCAACCCGTGGCAGATATTGGCTTTTTCTGGCTCCGATATTGGGAGAACTCAACACACACCCTTCCTCGAATATTTCACTTTCTGCGGGGGAACCCACATGAAAGAAGGGTCCTCAGACCTTGGGGAAACGCTTGCACTTAAGCTGTTTAGCTGCTACAAGGGTCACGTATTGATTGAACTACTCAGCCGTCCCGCACCGGAAACGCCCATTGGCCAAGTGTGGTGATTGAGTGTGGCGCTTCAGAAGGACTTAACCAGTTGAAGACGGATGCTCGCTGGTGGCTAGAAAGCTCCCCAGGAGATGTCAATATCGTTCTCCTCTTTGCGAGCAAGAATGCGAATCACCCACAAGGCTTACCCACAACACACCGCCATCTCATCACCGCCCACCCACATACCGGCACTTTACAGGGGAGGAACAGAGAAAAAATGTCCCACTAATCCCCACCAATACAAACGGGCCCGCAGCTAATCACTCACTTAGTAAAATCGCTCGGCGTGCAAATAATCTTTGGCATATTCAATATCCCCGAGATCGAAGTGGCAGAAGCCTGCCGCGCTAGGGGGATCTTTCCCTCAGGAACGAGCAAACAACTTCGTACGCCATGAGCGCATATGGGTAATTGACCTACTGACCTGGAGTTTATCTTATTATCAATGGGCCGAGGGTGTCACACGACATGGCTAGTGTGAGCTGTCCACTTCCCACCTACATGGCCACGATGGGAGGCGGAGAACTAAGCGAGCAGGTTGGGAATTCATGGCGAACGCAATGTACCTACTCTTTCTCATCGCGGGAAGCCCGGAAACCAGTGTGGGGCCCGCACAAGGTGAGTTGCGGCGGCTAGATGCGGTATCGCTGCTAGCACCACCACCAGATATTCTGTTCGACCACAGAGCTTGGAGGACCTGCAGCGGACCATTCGGGATCCCTATCGACTCGCTTTCGTCAGGAGACTAGGGGTTGGCATTGGGCATTTACCGGCGGGCTATATCCAGGGTGGTCCGAGGGAAGTTTTGCTGGTTGAACTGGTGGAGGAGGAGCCCCGGGTTCCTAGCCAAGAGCGGAGGGTAACTGTGGTCGCAGAATTATTGAAGGGGACGAGGAGACAGTTGGTTGTAATTTGGAGGGGACCGGCGTACGCGAGGCCTGAGGGTTGTTGAAGGATTTTATCTATGTGAGGATTTACTGCCTTCCACCATTTATCCGCCTACCGCGGGCTCATTGGGACTAAAGAAGACTGACATTTTAGACTTCTTCCAGGCCTCGCCTGCCACCTGGGTTGAGTGTCCAAGACTTTTAGGTTAACACAAAATAAGCTATTTTCCTACCGCCTGGGTCTCATTGCGCCAAACTCTGTTAATCGAATAACATCAGCCCAACTCCCCCACTGTTCCCCCCAATGCCCAACTTCTCACGGTATGGCCGATAATGGCATACTAGTATCTGAGCCCAATCCCTTTAACAGCAGTGACCCCGATTCTTATCACCAGCCCTCAACAGGAAGCTACTCATCCCCGCTCGGCCTCACCCTACTCTCCGGCCTCCTACGCTATTCCAAAGCAAGCCGCGACAGTTACATCCGCACTTCACTCACCCAGGCCGCAGCGCTCCTTGGGCTGCAATTAACGCTAGTGGAGCGCGAAGGTCTGGCCTACTACAACAGCCGCTCCTACTCGCATGAATCCTACGTGGGCGTCTTGGGTGTTTCTTCGTGGGTATTAATCGCATTTCTCCACCGGAGCCGCAAACCTAGCATTATATCTACCGCTATGGTTAGTCTGCCCAAGGAGCCGGGCGCACAGAGAGTTAATGCCGCCGGGTGGCTTAGCCGAGGACTGAGGCTTGCTGTCCCGGGCACTATTGGGTGGATGTACGGCCTTACGAGTGCAGGCTCCCAAGCGCTTGAAAAGGATAAAGCTGAAAACCGAGCGGATCAGAATCTCCGTCGTGCAGTTGCCGTGGCCAACAAGAAGAAGGAAGCTCTGGTATAGGAGATTCTAGTCAAGGGACCTGGAATGCGGAGGATGGAGGGCTTCGAGAATCTGGAGGCGCAGGATGATGAGCTGGGTCTGGGACGGAGGGTAGGTTGGATGCTAGTGAGGAGACATCCCTGTACGAACGACCGTTAGAGCAAGTTGCCGAACTTGAGGCTAGGAAGCGGAGAAGTGGTCTGCGGACAACCCATTTGGTGTTGATGACGCCTCGCCGACGGGAGGTGAAGGGGTGGTCGTCCAAGGCCGGGACATGTGGACTAATTCACATTCCAATACAAGCGATTCTGCGTGGGAGCGAATTAGGAAGGGTCAGTCTCCCACAACACGCCCTCCAACTGACAGAAATGAATACTAGGGACACCAACGAGCCGAAAGTGGGGGGGTGTCCAAATCGTGCCCCGATGAAGGGGTATGGTGAAGGTGCCAATAGAGAGCCAGGGACGGATAGCTTCAAGTTCTCCAAGTCCGAGGAGGAGAGACAATCTGCGAAGCAAGAAGCGCAGAAGGAATTCGACAGAAAGGTCGAGAAGGAACGAAGAGGGGAGCTGGGCGATGGGTTGGTGGAAAGGGATTCCATGAACTGGCGGTGGGGAACATAGAGCGGTCTTGTTATATATGTGGCGAATGTAAAATAAATCGTATTATGAATTGGTTGGCTGCTTGGTTGACCGCCGATAGGGTGCGACTGGTTTCGTTTGAGACGTTTTGCAGTGGGTTTGAATTGAATCTGATTGGGTCTGTTGAGGTTATTGATTCTGGGTCATGGGCTATACTTTATGGCCGAGTCTTGGGGGTCGTAGGCAGTTTTGCAACGTTCTTAAAGTCGATCACTTATGTTGGAATAATTAAAGATATCACCACCTAGCCCTCAAAGACCTCGGTTGAACTAAATGAAAGGTTCAAAAGCCCTTATATAGCTCTCTCTATAATCACTTTGCCCGCCCCGCTTTCCAATTCTCTGCCTCGGCGAACACCTTATCGAAATACAGGAACGTGGATATCCGGAATACACGCCGCATCCGCACCCAGCCGGATAACCCTACACAACTCCCTCCGACACCGCCAGTCCACTCTCTACCAAACCATGGAGCAAAAACATCACAATCCCCGGCCTAGCATTATCATGTGAAGTATATAGGGCGAGTGCGTCAATGCCGGTATATTCACTTCTATTTGAGAGCAACAAGGAGGGTGACAAAAGAATGAGCAGCGGTTGATATTGTTTTAACATGGAACGGAATGAACAGGTCTGACAGAGAACCCATAGGAAAGGAATGGCAATGCACAGAGTCTTATATGGAAAGTTGGAGAGAAAAGGATGAGAAGCGAGAGGAAAAGATAAAGGAAAAGTAAGAAATCCTCCACAATCCCGACACTTCAAACAAGATAGAAACAGATCAAGTATCATGACTAGCATCTAACACTAGACTGTTCCAGTTCCAACACCCCATGTTTCATTCCCACTGACCTGCGTTTCCACCATCCACTTCTATTGGGAGTGATAGTTTTCCAAACACCGATGACTTCTGGTGAAGCCGCTGAAACACTAGGCCCAGCCATAGTCTGTTTCAACATATCAAAAGCCCTCCACTTATCTCTACAAAACATCCATGGCGAAAGTGTCATATATCGTGCCATGTTCCTTGGTATCGTGCTAGGTGTGCAATCCTGTAAAGTGATACATATTGCTATGAATCCCGTGGAGTCGTGTAGTATTTGGTCCGCATTTGGCTATTTAGGTGCCTGGGGATTTTGGGAAGATACGGTAAGAATAAGAATATCAGAGAAATATCTTATATGGATCCTACTGTGTATACAACAAAAGGCGAATGTAATGATCTAGATTGGTTTCTCTGCTTTTTTTCCTTCTGAACTATTCCCTGGGAGGCGGGGCGGAGTACTGGTAGGCAGAAGAAAGAGACAAAGAAAAGAATGAAGGAAGGAAAAACGAGAAGAGTAAAAATATCTGATAGTGGAAAATACAAATGAAGGTTTTATAGGAGATCTCTACCACTACATTACCTACAGATATCATATGTGTTATCAGGCTGCAGGGTCAACTAAGATCAGACACGAGCCGAATAAATTGCCTCCAACTACCTCGAGATGTACCATACTGTCCTCCAAAAAGACCCTGTACTCTCTGGATCATCTGGTAAGGTCACTGCCCTACACTCACAACCCAACATCACGCTTTCCTTCTTTCTTGTATACCGGAGCAGACTCTCACTGCCTGCTAAGGACACCGCAACTCCAGAGTGGTAGGGGGAGGAAGCAATGCAAAAAGCCGATATGGGTAGTGAGCAAACGCTTACAAGGACAAACACAAGCGCTAGAGGTCCCGAGCAAGGCATAGCTGGTCATCACGTACTATACCATGTGTATACACCACCCGTGGTCCCCATTCTCCCCTCCAATATCAAGGAATTGGCCAAAGTGGCGGGCGCTAATACCAGATATCTTACAGCACGATCTGTACGCAAGATCTCCTAGAGTGACACTTGAGCACACAAACCACAACCCCAGCCCTCCATCCCTCCCTCCCTCAATCACCTCCCTCTCATCCTCCCCCCCAATCACAACTTACAACATAGTAGTAGGAATCCCCAACTAGACCCAGTATTCTAGAAGGATTCCCCCCATTTCCTCTTCCTCTCAACACCCGACCTTGGCGTGGTGTGGGGGGGGGCAAGCGGGAATCTGGAGAAATCAAGGAACTCACTCGATAACACCGTCAAGAACTACCCTCCCCCTCTCTAGTCCCACCCCCGGATTGGACCGTTTGTTTGGCTGCCGGCCGCGTGCCAAAGCATATAATATACGAACGAAGATTCCTCCTGCAAGAAATGGCCACACACACACGAAAACGCATCACCACCAGGCACCCAGGTCTCGGGTGCGTATATCTTCTCTCACAGCCACCTGGCCACCTTTCGATGCGTGATCTGTAAAGGGTGGTAGAGTACATAGTGGAGATACAGATGGAGAAGATGGAGTGAAGGAAGGAATATATAAACACCAGAGCTGCAGGGTGCTGGCATTATTTCCGGTTTGGAGTGATGGGGAGCCAAAAGGTGGGGGATTTGGAGGAGAGTTGTCGTAAGTCATTGTAGTGCTCTTTTATCTACATGTGTTGCAATTATAGAACGTTACCACTGGTTTATCTTATGGGAGGAAAGTTTCCAGCTATGCACTACTTCATAGCCTAGAACTCGAGGACAGAATTGAACGAGGGAGAAGGATGTGAGAAGGGAAGCGCGCATTGATCCCCTGAGTGTAGGCACCTATCGTGGAGAGGAAGGAACTTGCTTGTTATATTTTCTAGCTACACCACCGCTGCTACCTAAGGTGAAATACATGTGTGTGCCAAGCTGCTGCTTGTCACTTCTTCCCAACTTGCAACCCTAATGACTTATGAGGTTAACCCCAGTACTACATACACTCCCACGTCAACACTCCCCATGCTGGTGTATCCTCATATCCCTAGAACTAGAGCTAGTTAAAAAGAAAATTATATCTAAACCCTGACGCTCTCATTCAGACATCTAACATAGTCCACACATAGAAATAAACCCCCCATGACTCTCCCCAATTAAGCGGCTTCCTCAGCCCATCTGCTGCCATATCTCCTGTCCCACAATACTCCATCCTGACCTCCATTCCATCCTCAATGACCTCCCTTATGCTATATACTCAAACGCCTATGTGTCTCAAGTGTGGTTTGTATGTTGTGTCTTTGAAGGTGGAGAGAGAAGCCTGATTATCATTGTAAAGTGTGCTCGGGGGAAGGTGAGCCTTCGTGACTTCCATAACTAGCTGTCTGAACCAAAGTAGCTCCTGGATTGTTGTAGCTCTTGCGATGAACTCCACGTCTGCAGTACTGGTTTCGGTGATCGGTTGTCTTTTCGAATGCCAGTGGATTACCGCCGATCCAACCCAAAGCAGATATCCGGTCGTAGATTTCATGGTAATAGTGTCTCCGGCGAAGTCTGAATCAACAAATCCAGTAAGATGAATTCCATCATCCATACCTCCCCTCAGACTGAGCCTGAGACGCTTCGCCCCTATCGAGTAGCATAGAATCCTCTTGGCTCATACCCAGTAGTGCTGCAAAGGATCCATACTGAACCTCCTCAAGAATGACACGGTGAAGGCGATATCTGGTCTGGTACCCTTGGCTATCCAGGCCAGGCTCCTGATCAGCTGCTGGTATAGAGACCTATCGCATGCTTCCTCATTGGGGGCCCTCACCCTTGGTTTGTCCTTAGCCAGCGGTGTCGCAACCGGCTTACACTACTCCGTCCCTAACCTTTCTAGGACACGTCCTATATAGCCCTCCTGCATAACATAGACTTGGCTACTGATAAGGTCTCTCGAGACTACCATCCCAAGGAAGTGTCCAACTGGTCCTACATGCACCATCTTGAAGTGTGCTATATGCTTCCTTTGAATTTAGCATACATTCCATGGCTCCCCTGCGATAAATAGAACATCAATATAAAGGGCCAGGATTGTGCCATCACCATGTGTATAGACGCAGCAGTCGAACCGCCCACAACAAAATCCCTGCCTCGTGACTAAGTATTCGTCGATCGTCATATACCAGCATCGCAGAGAATACTTCTGCCCACATTGGCTCCGATTGAGGCACGCCAGTCGCAGGCCAGTCATGACTCCCATTGGTAGTTGAACGTAAACCTCCTTCTTTATCTGGCTTCTGAGTAAGGCTGTAACAACATCCCTTTGCTGTATCATATATCCTGGAGCTCTACCAACCGTGATTACAATCCATATGCTGGACATACATGCTACTGGAGGGAAAGTTTCCGCAATGTCCAAACCCGCGACCCGATGGAATCCTTGTACCACAAGTCTGTCCTTGTACTATACCATTTCGTACTCTGGACTAAGCTTTCTCTGTAGAATCAGCTTCATGGGTATAGGTCTCTTCCCCGCTGGCAGTGCCCCACTGTTGATGAACGTAAGAACCTTGTTCTTCATTACTGAAGCGCATTGCGAATAAATTGCTTTTTGCCTATACACCGCCTCTGCTGTTTCCATTGCTGCCTTGTAGGTTGCGGGTCCTGCCTCAACCATGTAGACTGCTGAAATCATTGCGTCCACCATGGTTTTAGAGGCTTGGATCTCTCCTTGACTCTGTGTTTCTCGGTTCTGAACCGTTGGTGGAGTCCCACTCTCTGAACCCCAAAAGCTTCTCTCCCCATCAGCTTGCAGTTCCCGTAACATCTTGGGTACTTTTCCAGTTGTTACTGGAAGTCAGCTAGACATCTCTCCTTCTTGGCTTTCGTCTTCACCTTCGTCCTCATCGTCGTCTTTTTTCTTAGTCTCATCCCCATCATCATTCTTCTTGACACCTTCTTCAGATCCTTCATCAACCTCTTCGTCAAATTCATGTTTTCACACCATATGTTCCTTCTAGGGCAGCACTTCCGGGGTCTTGTAACATTGTAGAGGTTTGCCGCCAGTGTCAGATATTGGGTAGTATGAGATAACTTCCTGAAAGACAACGTCATGCGAGATGTTAAATGTCTTCTTCACTGGGTAATAAAGCGTGTACTGCGTTGTAGTGCCTGTATATCGGACGAACATGTAGCATTGAGCCACTTTGTCCATCTTCTTTCGAGTCTCTTGGGGAACCTCCACAAAGGCCTTGCATTTCCAGACGCGAAGGTGTTAGTAGGTTGGCCTCATCCCATGCCATCGCTCATACAGAGTCTCCCGGTTTGGTAGAGCTTTCGTCTGGAGTTGATTTATGACATAAATCGCAGCCATCACCACCTCACACCAGTATTCTTTCGGTGCGCTCATAGTATGAGGACGGGCATGGGTGGTACCTATAACTGCCTTGTTTGCTCTTTCGCTCATCCCATTCGACTGAGTATATGGAGTAGTTCTTTGCACCTCCATTCCCTCTTGCTGCAAGAGATGGCAGAACTCATTCGAGGTATACTCCTCTCCGCCATCCATCCTTAATTTCTTGATATATTTCCCGCAATGTTTCTCTGCAGGTGCCGTGTATTTCTTGAAACAGCATAGAGCTTCCAAATTGCACTTGATGAGGTAAACCATCTTGTAGCCTGTCAAGTCGTCCCGAAACATCAGCAAATAGACTGCTCCTCTGAGCCACTTAGGCATGACAGGTCCAGTTATGTCACTGTGAACCAATTCTAATAGTTGGTGTGCATGTGAGCTGGCAGGCAATGGCGGGTAAGGTTTCCGAATCACTTTTTCCGTAAAGACAACCGCTACAGACACAACATGGTACTGGGGGTAAGTGGGAAATTTCATTCTCTTCTATAGAAAGTTTCCAAATCGTATCCGTCACCAGGTGAGCCAATCGGAAGTGCCAGAGTGCTGTCCGCCACTCTGCTGACATCCCAGCGTCGACTGCGTTTGCTAGTATTACACGCAGTTTCTCTTGTTTCCCACTCCGCTTTGTCTCAGGGACATATAGACCGTCGACCTCTTGTAGGCTAACCATGAATGTATCTCAACCATTCAGCGTAGCTCCCCTCTTTGGTCCAATGTTTACAAGGTAGCCTAACTTATGAAGCTGGGACACGGAAAGTAGACTGCTCCTCCCAAATTCCAGTACGTATAGCATGCTAGAAACAACAAGGTTCTTTTGCCACTTGACTGTATACTCCCACACGAGCAACGTCACATCACCCTCACCACGGGCATCAATCTCTATGTTATTCGCAACAGGAATCCTGTACTCACCAGGTGGAATGGGTCGATAGTGGGAAAAATGTTCTTGAACTCTGGTGACATATGTGCTGTACCCACTGTCCAGATGCAAGCATCCAGCTGGTGCCGGGAATTGGGTAGACGTAAAAGCTGTAAATATCCCCTGCATCTTGGGCTCCTTCATGGGTATGTCTGCCATCACTAAGATATTCGAATTATCTCTGGTGATGCCTTTAGCTCGGTCCATCTGGCGCTTCCTACAATCATTCTGTTTATATCCTTTCTTTTGACAATAGTAGCAGGTCAAAGTCTCGTCCAAGTCTCCTTTCCGCCTGTATCCTGCTGAGGCCTTTGAGTCTAGTTGCCTACTTCCACTGCCACCTTTACTGTATTGTCCCGCGTATCTTCTGCTGCCCACTTTAAATATGGTGTCATTCCAGGCATCTTGGTCCCAGTTCACGCTTCACGCTTCACTCACGTGCCTTAATAGCCACTATCAGCTCCTGCGGCAAATCTCGTTTCACTATTGTGGCTTGGAGATTGCGCCATTTGCGCCATGATGATGGCAATCCATGCAGCTGATAGAAGGCCTTCTCCCTTGGATTAACAACTTCCATGACCTCTCACAAGCAATCAATGATTCTCTCAACCTCATGGACATATTTTACTACCGTGCTGTGCCCCTCTAATGTGCAGTCAAACAGTGAGCATCGAAAGTAGTAGAGCTCTGGACCTAGAGCTTTCTTTTATCCCTCTGCAAGCTTATCCCACAAAGCTTTAGGATTTTCATCATATCTGTCAGAGGCATATTGCAAACAGATGTGTGACTCCATAGCGTTACGAATCTTAGCCGTGATTCAGACACATTTGCGCACCCATTTGTTGTAGGCTTGATCTTGCGCTACGGTAGTTCCCTCGCTCTCCAGTGCAACTTCTCTCCGAGAAACAACCCACCGTAGGTCGTGCTCCTTTAATTGGTCTGACATCCTTGGCCTCCTGGGGCCAAAGTTATTATCACCGAGTAGAGGAAAAATCACACGCCCTGTCTGCTATTCATATAAGACTTGTGACATAGTGCAGATGGTGATGACAACCAATTCCGTAGGTTGTGATGTATAGGCAAAGGAAGGAAGAGAAAAATTTGGTACACTGGTCAGGAAGCCAACAATTCGGTAGGGACAGTTGACATTGACAAACGGGAGAAACAGGTCTGAAGTCCATGAGACGCTGACAGCCATTTATTGAATGTGCTTTTTCGTAGGTTTGTGTATCGTTTAACGTGGAAGGCTCATAACCTGTAGGCACCTATCGTGGAGAGGAAGGAACTTGCTTGTTCTATTTGCTAGCTACACCGCCGCTGCTACCTAAGGTGAAATACATGTGTGTGCCAAGCCGCTGCTCGTCACTTCTTCCCAACTTGCAACCTTAATGACTTATGAGGTTAACCCCAGTACTAAATTCGCTCCCAGGTCAACACTGCGGAGTGGCGCTTTCATCAATTACAGATCCAACATTATCGAGGCTATAGTCAGTCAGTGAAGACCTCCCAACCAAGTCATAATCGCCCTGTAAATACCATCCCCTATACTACATTACTTGTGGAAACAAGCTATCATACCATAACGTCACACCAATGGAAACCCACTATGATATAAATTATCTTGACCTCACACCCTCAACCGCCCTCTCAAACACGCTGCATCAATCAACGGAATACAAGCCCCGTAAAGATCCCACCAACAGCGCTGGTAATTGCCCTGTGTATCATACTATTCACAAGAAGGATCCCAAATGCGGAGGAATAGCATTAAGGGGAAAATAAAGAAATAGTAGAAACCACCCCGTATTCAAGTACCTTCTAAGACCTGTTCTCTTCTTTCCAGTATCAGTGTTTTTAGTGGTCTGATTCCCAACAGCCATCTTCAGCGCCTCATCGATATCCCAGACTTGCTGACCCATGAACCCCATCACTTCTTTTACCAAATCTTCATTCTCATCGCGGGCCCTTTGGCCAGGTTTGGGGAAACTGTTCATTACAATATCAAGACTTGTAGAATCTTCGTCTTCATCCAACTATGGTGCAAAGTGACACAAACCGGGTCCTCAAATCAAGGCAAATGCGATCTTGAACTAGTTAATCATAAGAGCAAAAAAAAAACATAGGTGACAAAGCCACTTGATAGGACAACAGGGCCTACATTTTTTCTTTTCTATTAATTCTACCTCTGCTTCATCCTCCATTCATCATGTTTCCCTTAGTGCATCATTCAATCTCACTCCTCATGGCTTGGCAATGGTTGGTACAAACCCGATTGGTTGCAACGGAATTGCTGTTCCACCGGAGGACCTGCCTTAGGCACCTTGTACTATAGCCAAATCCTATAAACTTTACACAGAGTTTCGTACCTGATCCTTGACGAGGTGGATGTTGGGTCACATTTCGGAGAGGGAAGAACGTCAGTGGGCTGATGGTGTCTTTCTGGGTTGGCTTGGGTGTGGCGTTTGGTGTGGCGAATGCTGCTCTGATCCTCGCAAGCACAGACTGTCGAAGGTGCCACTGCAAAAGCAGATCCGAGACAGGATGCGGATCTGCTGGATCGTGGCAAACCGGATCCAGCGTTCTGCCATCCATACTGTCTATATCATTATCAAACACAGTAACACTATAATTATCCTATTCAAAATAATCAGCATCGTCTAGGAATAGTGAATATAGTAGAGAACCCACATCTGGATTGACTGACAATCGGTACTGATCAAATAGGCCGTGGATGTGTTGGCAGAGCATAAACCCTCTCTAGCACGAATAGATCTTCGAGACACCAACAATACAGTATCATCCATGTCCGTGCTGTACCGGGGGTTGTGGGTAAGTCTGGCGAGCTGCTCTGATTGGCTAGTAGGCTAGTCAGCCAATCATGGCGGTCGAGTAAACTCAGTTGTTTCATGTCAAGAGTTCACTAGACTTTTTTCCCCCTCCCAAATTGCGCCAAGGTTGGCTGTCCTACTCGTGCCAAGGTTGCAGCTAGGGCGCTGCAACCCCCGAAAATTCGCTGGCTCAGTTTTCGGGGGCACTCATCCTGAGTGCCTGACAGCTCAACGTCAGTTTGCAGCTCAATGTAAGATTGTGGCTCAATGCAATTTTGTGGCTAGATTTTGTGGCTTCAGATAGGATGGTGGCTTGTTAGAACATGTCAGCTCAAAGATATGTAGTACCTCAATGAACTTAAAGTAATGTAGTTTAATTCAGCTTTTAGTTTGATGAATTTGAATTAATATAGTTTGATAGAGTTTTCTAGCCTAATGAATGTGTGCAATTGCAGCTCAATGGAAATTTAAATCTCAATAAATATGTACCATTGTGGTTCAAAACTTCATAGATCTTTAGTAGTTGACTATGGTTTTATAGTTTTGAAATTCTATGATATTTGAGATATCCTTGAGGCTAGATAAAAGTTCTACAAAGCAGGTAGATATTTTAAAACCTGATACTGGTACTTCCCATATTTCAACACATTATAGCACTACTATAATTATCATTCTTCATAAATTGAATGAAGCCACAATGCTACCTTGAGCCACAAAATCTAACCACAAAATTGCATTGAGCGACAATCTTACGTTGAGCTGCAAACTGACGTTGAGCTGTCAGGCACTCAGGATGAGTGCCCCCGAAAACTGAGCCAGCAAATTTTCGGCGGTTGCAGCGCCCTAGCTGCAACCTTGGCACGAGTAACGGTCACGCACGCCTATTTTTTGCATGGATGAAACAAAGTTCGCTGTACTTTTGCATATGCCCTAGTACTGCCCATAACCCCAATCAATCAAGAGATCCTCGCTGCCCAGCGGAAAGACATGTGCTGCGTCGAAACTCGCCAACCGATATGGAGCACTCCTATTTATCGCACCCAAGACCATGCAACCTCCATCTCACACCGGAATGCCGTCACGAAAGGGGTTCTCCCAGCCAGAGACATTGTACGAGATGACTTCATGTATCCACGGGTCATTGCTCAATTGAATGAGGGCTACAACCAAGTTAATTATTACCTTTCCATGAGCAGAGGAAACTACCAACAGTCACAATAAATATCATACGCCCTAATCACCAGGCGGCTGGTGATCGCTGATCCATAGTGGATGAATCTGCCCAGGGCATCGCTCGCAAGTTTGGCAGTATCGTAAAATTGTACGTTTCAAAAGTGTGAGCGGTTTGAACTCATGCCAGAGAAAACCCTTCCCTTATAGTCAGTATGTGTGATGGGTTTTATGCATTAGAGTGGAAGCGGGGGGGAAGCCAACGGACCCGGTCACCGGAAGACTCCTGGGTGAGAGGATGCGGGAAAATGGAGGGGGAGGAAGAAAATAAATAGAGGAGGGAAAGGAGGTGTAACCGTCCCAAGACTGCTGCCAATTCTGTAATCACGCAGAGTTCCATGGTCTTGGATCACGTCTACGAAGTGCCTAACGGTACAACAGAAGATACCAGCTCTCATGATGTACTGTATTGACCTAGCAGCTAACATATCCCTGAGTCCATGGGGCACTGCGCCCCAGAGATCTGGTTAAGAAAATTACCAGATCTTGAAAGTATCCTTCCTGAGTTGGAAATAAATTGTTAGGGTTTCAAACGGAGACCTTTTCTACCGATCCCTTGGGCACACCGACAGACTAAGGGATAATGTCATGTGGCTTCGTGGTGTAGTTGGTTTTAACACCACGGGATCCCCGAAACCGCTCTAGAGGTACTCGAGCAATCAAGCTTTCACCCTAAGCCTGAATAGGGAGGCAGAGAATCAGTCTTTGGTTGAACACCACTACGCTATTAGACTCTGTGAGGGCTCAGCGAGGCGTGGCATTTCTTGGCTAGCACAAAACCCAGAGTAGCGGATTCCGGATAGGTTTAGCTAGTATAAGTTTATGATAATATTATCATATTAACCAGAGTTGACCGGCTCTCGCTAGCCAAGAAATACCGTGCCTCGCTGAGGGTGCTGCCTCGCTGAGCCCCAGCCCTCACATGGCAACACAGCAAACATTTGTGGGGGCCGAACCGCATATCCCGCACATCCCACCGGCCTGTATCCAGCTATAGTGCCAAGAGTTTAACCAAAAGCCAAAAGCAGTAGTGCGGAAAATCAAGGATGAGCCTGCCATTGGATGTTTATTGCGAATACATATAGATTCACTGCTCAAAACCTGACAACGAGTAATGGCTAGTGATGATACCACCAGAGATCTAAGGTGATGCAACTGGCTTTGGAGTCGCCATTCCGTAAAAATTATGTCTACGCAAGTCAAGAAACTAGGTACACATCTTTCGCTGTTATCTACCATACCCTTTTATGGTCACTGGCGGTGTTATTCGTGTGTCAATAAGTTATACCCTCTAGGAAGGTGGGCATCTTATCCTTGACAATAGCCCTCACCCCATCACGGTGGAGGACCTTGATGGCGACAAACTTTGACATAGTCTTCCTGCTGCCGCCGTCAATCTTTATGCTTCGGCTTGCGCGAGCTTTCGCTCCAAGCGCCCAGAGATTACCCCGCCCGCTCTTCCTCGCGTCTCTGTACTCCAATTTCCCAAGGCTCTTAGGAACAACCCAGCGTTTGATGGAGCGCGTCGGAGTGCATAAGTCAAGTATAATGTGCGAGCCGCGCTTGATAGGTGGGAGCACTATGCGTGGGAGGCCCAAACTGTAATTGCGGAGTTGTTTCATTGTGTACAGGCTCTGAATTGGCGTGTCGGGTTCGCGGTTGAAGCGGGTTATGCCTACTGTTGGGTTAATCTTGTTCCCCGTGTCTGCGCGGTGGTCTATGCCACCGCGGAAGGCGACACATGAGTATTCATGATCGTCATGGTTTTTCTTTTTGGATGACTCATCCATGAGTTTCTGCAGATAGCCGGGGCGCTCATTGAGCTGTGCCGTCTGTGGGGCCAGAGGGGGACATGGGGCACTGCTCTTGATTCGTGCGCAGGGTGATTACAGCGCCGGGCTCCTTTCGATAGGGCGGTTGGCGGGGCCGCCGACATTCTTGATCAGGGGGCGTTGAGAAGCCTTGCCAACGTCCTTGATGCAGTCCTTTAGGATGGTGGAGGCCAGAGTTGTTTGATGGTTTGGTGGCGGAAAAACGACTTCCCTATCAGGAGGATTCTGATTGTAGCAATGATCAGATCGTAGAGTTTCTCAGCTGAGCCTTATTCTTCTCCACCGGGACACCCGGCGTGTAGTGTAGGTTTTCGAAATAGATATCCGGCACTGGAGAACTAGACAGAGTATCGTCCAAGAGACGCGACAACAACTGCCCGCAATCCTCTCCTCTCCCTCGCCACCGGCAGAGCCTTCCCACCCGGTCCAGATGGTGGCGTCCCTACTCCCTCCGGAAGCTCATCCTTCCTTCTTTGTCCTCTTCCGCTTCGACAACACTCTGCCAAGCAAGCACTAGAGTGCCCCTATCCCCCATATCAAGCACATTCTTAACACCCTGCTCCACCCCATCCTGGCCGAGCACCCGATCGCCGTCCAACCATTTCCGCAGCTCGGTCACGAACTCAATGTTGGAAAGCTGAGGTGCCGCTCGGCATGCTCACCGTCACCGTCTGTCCGCCTTCCGGTCTTACATCGTTCATCCACCATTTGTCTTTATCGTTCGGGGCCTATCTCACTCATCCACCCTTTTCTCCACCCACCCGCCGACATACAGGGTTCGTCTTCGTGGTTCATCCTCACGGCTCCTTTTTGCCGTTCACCTTTGCTGTTCATTCGCCCGGGTCTAAACCAACTATCTAGATATCACGGACCCGATCAATCGAATAGATTAAATTCAGTTAGACAAACAAACTGTCTAAACGCCTATCCATGCATAGTGATGGCCACAATCAGATCATGATCGAACAGGACCCCCGTGATCTGCTCGATTGGCTCGATCAGGGGCACTGCTCGATCATACTCGAGTAGCATCGACCATAGTCGATCACCTGGTGTTTATATGTCTTGGTAATCAACTGATATTTCATGGAGGAGGCGCACTTCAGGATAGTGGCAGACCGCGGTCAGCTATAATCAACCATACCAAATCATGCTCGAGCTATGACCGTGCTCCATCAATTGCTTAAAATTGGTGGAAATCGTGATAGCCTCTCCAAAAACTCCCATCGGCGTGATACTCTGTGACTGCGTGTCCATCACCCTCCTGCTCGTGGGCCTATTTCTAGGCATCGCTTCCTTCTTTCGTCACCTTTCATAAAAAATGTCAACACTTGAATCACAATTTTACCTTGGCCGGTCCGGTCTCGCCTCCAGTGTTGAGATTGTTACCGTTCGGCCGACCTTGCGGCCTGGGCTACGTTGTGCGTGGGTGGTACTTTCCAGGTGTACTGCGGGGTGGAACAAGGTGCGGTGTTGGCTGACCACAGGGATGTAATTCTCTTAGGGTACGTAAACCAGGTCGGTAGTGATCCTTTAGCTAGCTAGAGAAACTGATTTAAAATTGAATTCCACGAAACAATGCGCGTCGGAGACCATAGTGGATCACTCGATCACGTGACCATGCTTGATCACCGCTCGATCACTCGATCAGGGTCCACCAATTTGATCGATCATTCGATCATGGGGTCCTCTCGATCAGATTATGATCGAGCAGAACCCCCATAATCTGCTCGATCATGATCTAACCCATCACTATCCATGCAGCCTTTTATAGCCCAACGAACCCCAATAAACATAGGGACAAAAAAAAAACATCAAGCCGTTTATCATTCCTCGTCTTCCTGAATCATTTTTTTAGTTCCCTTAAGCTCCTCCTTCGCAATGGCAAACAAAATGTCGCTCTTCAAAGCTGCCAACGACAGCTGCAGCGTTTGTGCAAACTTGTCCCCTAGCTCCTTATTTGAATGCTTGATCTCGTCCTGCAGTTCGCGCTTTGAATGCTTGATCTCATCCTGAAGTTTGCGCTTTGAATCTGCGATTTTTTTCGAGCATCCTGGTCTGCAGATGTTCATCATAATAAAATACCTTTAATAACACCTGATCGGTAGTCAGTACAGTGAAGATTTTTATATCATAGTTCTCAGGAAAACGCACCATTCCAACCCCAAAGCCTATGATTCATCTTATCCAGCGCTCCTGACGATCGAATCCCTTGTCAACAACCGACGCCAAATTTTTAAGGCCCTACTCGAGCTTGCTAATTCTCTCGATAGGAAGGAGAGATTCAGGCTCGACTTTATCACTATCGACTGCAGGTTTGTTGGCGGTATCCTTACCCAGTGTTCCCAACCGTCCCGGGCGTCCCGGTCAGGGTGGATGAGGACGGTAGGGCATGGCGTCCGCATTTCATACCGACGGCCGTCCTGGGGGTTGACGCCCGGGCCCTGGAGTCTTATTATAAATGGCATCTTCCGGCGGTCATATGCAGGGCCCCGCAATTACCTACAGGGCCCGGCCGTCACCTACAGGGCCCGACCATTACCTGCAGGGCACGGCCGTCACCTACAGGGCCCGACCATTACCTACAGGGCCCGGCCGTCACCTGCAGGGCCCGACCATTACCTNCTACAGGGCCCGGCCGTCACCTGCAGGGCCCGACCATTACCTACAGGGCCCGACCGTCACCTGCCGTCACTGGCAGAAACCTGGAACATCCCACATCTTTAGAAGCCTGCAGGGCCCGCCCCTCCGCCCCGGGCAGTGGTCTGGACTGACGCCAAGATGCCCGTCCGTCCCGGGCATCCTCCCATGCACTGCCGTCCGTCTCGTCCACGCTTGAAGACGGACGGACTGGACGCTTGGGTTCACTGTCCTTACCGACTGTAGCTTCGCGGACAGTATCCTTATCAACGGTGGCTTTGTAGGCGGTATCTTTTTCAACTGTGGCTTCGTGGGGAGTAGTGCCCGGTCCACTGGTTTCTTCATCCCCGTGCATACTCCCGGACTAATTCGCATAGTAAGCACAAGCCAGTAGCTACTAACACAAAAAGCTCACCTGGCTCAACTGTCTGCGGTGAAGGAAAATGAGATTTCTACATGAACGATGGCCCATGGTCAAGATGGCAGGACGATGAGCCATGACCAAGATGGCAGGACGACGAGCCATGATCAAGATAGCATGACGCCTGGCACTGAAAAAAGCCATCGCTAACCGATACTGGGAACTGAATTGCGAGGCTGGGTTGATCTTGAGCACACGAACTGGACGTTGTGTTGCGTTGCAAAAAAGGGGTTTTGGTGTGATAGTGCTGGTGTTTGCTCTTGCTTTCTGTGTCGGCTGTCCTCCATCCTATTTAAACGCCAAGCCGACTTTCTTTTTTAACCGACGGTTGGTGATTGATTATACACCAGGAAACCGCACAACCATTCATCACCTCTCTCCCTAAACCCGAATCGGGAAGTGATGGGTCAGCCGTTTGTTGAACCCGCATTGGCCATGGAAAAACAATCGACGTCTCCCCACTTCCGTAACCCCAACTGAGAGGCATTTCGTGGAACCTGGGCTGCAGAAGTAGGTGCCCCTCCCACTCTCAAATTACTATGCTTTGTTGGTGGTTATCACACCAATATAGTATAGCACACTGGTGGTCCCCGATTCAAGCCCGGGCGAAATCAACTTTTCTCCTCTCTTGGCGCTAGTTATTACTTTTACTCTCAACTAGATTTAGTTACTTTTACTGTATTTTTCCAATTATGGCACTTCATTTCAGTTAGGGTGCAATGTATCACAAGCCTAAACCCTTGATGGTCGTCTCTCGGGAAGGGCTGGGAATGGGTAGTACGAGGCAAAATGTAGGAAAAACTGAAGGAAATATGAAAGGAAAAATGGAAAGTGGAAAGGATCGAGGGGAGAAAGCACGCACCCTCCGGAGAGGTGGATTTAGAAGTATAAGTATCACACCGGTAGATATCATGCCCCTGTTCGTAGCGTCCATACGGTCCCCTTGACTCTCCTGCAACTCCCTCCGCAAGCTCTCCCAACGAATGAAATATCTAGCTACACCAAGCCGTCACTAGCCTCTCACTGGGGAACACTTCCGGCGAGAATGCCCTCTTTCATCTTATCAGCTGGGTATGCGGCGTGACAATCGATGCATGGCTGCCATGTGAACAAGCCATGTGCTTCGATGGGCCTCAACAGTCCTCTTCAGTGGAGCTCCTGCGGCGTGCTCAAGCGTGTCTATGTTCTGGCAGTAAGTTCTTCTTTGTTATTAGTGATATGAGGACGTGCGCGACCGTTAGGGTGAATTGGTGGGGGTGAGGGAATTTCGTAAGGGTGTGGGGGGGTCTCGATGGGAGAGTGTTTCTGGAGGGGTGCCAGCATCGACCCTAGTGGATTGTTCGGCACCTATTTCTTTCCCTTTGAAATTTCTCTGTCTTTCCTTAGTTTAGGTACCGGTATTGAGAGAGTGAGGTTGAAAGGCGGGGTGGTCCAGATGGTCTAGAAATGGTCAGGCACTTTTGGGGTGGATCGGCATCCTATGATCCTGCTAGCACACACACTCATCATGAGTGGTAGGCCGTGGAGCGGGAATTCAAGGAATTACAACAGGACCGGGGAATCGAAGATTGCTTCGCTGAATAGAGCTGTCGCGGTACGACAGCATCCCACCCCGCAATTATCACAAAGGGTGAAATCTGTAGTTGGTAGGGCTGCAGGAAAAGAGTAGGGAGTACCGAAGCAATTGAAAAAAAAGTGTGATTTTGATAACTTTGACTTAAACCCAGCTACGAGCTCTAGCCATGCGGATTCCTCAATACGGCACCAGAGCAAATGACTCCGTAGGGGTGCGACATTCATTGCTATCGCACGTTCATTGTTCTCCTGGAAAACTTGTATTCTCTCGAATGATGTTGGTATGAATTGTTACAGGTGGACCATGCCACCTTGGGGGAGAGGGTGAAGTGTCTAGTGCACTCCGATAACACGCTTCCAAACACTGCTCACCACACCACCCAATACGCGAAAGGCTAAGTTCGATATTAGCGATTATCAACCGAACCCAGCCAAGATATAAGCACCTCTGGTCGCAATCATAAGGGATCACTCGTGTCACCCTCTCGAGACCAATACTCGCCACACCAGCAGTCCCAAGACCACACCGGAAATCTGCCACATCCTCGGACGACACAGCACTGAGCGGAAGGCAATAGCCCGAGAGTTCCACCATGGCTCGTGAGTTTGTGCCTGTGTGTTTGCTCCCCCAGCCGGAACAGAGTTACCGGAGACAATCCCTAACCTCTCCGGGGTATGCATACAAAAGTCCCCCCCACCAGGTTTCCATTGGTGATTTTCAATCTCGAATACCGCTTCCGAGCACTGGGTGGAAGGGAAATCAAGCGTTAGCCATCTGGAGCGATGTTTAATCCGTTGTTGAATCTAGCTTACTAGGGAAACCCTCCGCAGCCCTTACCCCCCTCCCCTACCGCCTACTTGGATGATACACCCTGGAAGGGTTGGACCGGAAACATGAACTGTTAACTTAGCGTTCTAGCTTCTTCGGAGGTTAGCACATATATTGAGTGAAAAACATTTGGTGTGTTGCTGCGTTGCTTCGCGTTAAATCTTTACCCTACTTATACTTGGGGTGAGATCAGTAATCAGGACACCATATACAGAATTTTGCAGTATTCTGCGCACTTGGTTGAGAAGTATGATAGCAACCCTTGTTCAACCCACTGTTCGAGAACCAGCAAGCAAACACACCACCACAGCCACATGAACAACAAGGTGAGTCCGTTTAATGTCATAATATTATTATCTATTGAAGACTCTTTCACTAAATTCATGAGTCATGAACCATAGCCGACCATGTTCTGACTTTCCACCGAGCTAGCACGTATGCCCGCAGGCATTTACCGTTACCGCCCTCAAGTGCGCTATCCCATGGACGGATGAGACACGCAGATTCCGCACCTTCCATATGCGGTAACCCTATGCTGTGGCTCAGTGACTTTGCTTGATAAAAATCATGAAAATTTGACGCTTTATTTTTGTGGAAAAGTCACTGAGCCAAGGCGTGGAGTTACCGCATATGGAAGGTGCGGAATCTGCGTGTCTCATCCGTCCATGGGATACATCTAGGGCGACGAGCACCATTCTGGTAAGCTTGAAGTTTTATTGGCCCGAACACTGTTCTAATTAGACGACAACACCCAGCACAAGAATCCGTCCACTAATATTGTATCCAAGACTGCCGATTCGAGAGTCACCTTAGCAGAGGCCGAGAAGAGACTAGGCTTTAGGTTCAACAATTTTGAACGTCACGGCATTTCCGTCAGCCACATGTTGTCAGAAGCGAAGCCTGAGATTGAAGGTCTCGGGAAAGATCAGGTCCAGGAAACTAAGGAAAGGGTTTACGACCAAATTGTCCAATTTATCGAATGCGAAGGCTATCCCACGGAGTCGGATGAAGATTTTAAAGAAGCTAATATTAACGATTTGGTTTTCACAATACTCGCTCCTATTGTAACAGATTTCCGGCGTAAGACGGGACGCAACACTTGCCTATGCAGGGAGAAACAGGTTACTGCTCTAGACTCCCAGACTTACGGCTATCAGGAACTTGTTCTAGTGGACTTGATTGGGCTGGAGCACGAGAAGTATGTCTTTGTGGTGGAGGCAAAGAAGTCCTCTCTTGGAGAGGCGAATAGGCAGTGTCTATTGGCAATGAAAGATATGGGAGACCGTAATGGCGGAGGCGTGGTGTATGGTTTCATTACGACCGGGGAACAGTGGCAAATGCTCCGATATGATGGCGCGGTTTTCACTCAGACTCATAACTTTCTGGTTTTGTTTCGAGATATGGGACAAGATAGGGAGAAATGGCTGAAGGAGGCCTCACTTGTTGTGGACTGTATTCACGCGGCATTCAGGAGCAGAGGATTTGTGGTCGATAATTGAAGGGGAGCATCTGGTGGAGTTTTTCTCACCGAGATTTGTTTGCGGTAGCTAACTGTTATTCAGGGAATATTACTATTTCCAACGGGGGAGCTTTTAAGCGAAGCACAGGGGTTGTTGTCATGGGATGTAATTAGTTGCCAATTCATTCCAATTTTACTGATCAACGTGGGGGGCCCCCTGAACGAAGTGAGTGAAGAGACTTAGCCGTCAACAACAGTACGGTACTCGTAATTTCTTGACGTTTGTAAACACGACTACTATTGTATATGGGGAAAAAATTGGCCAGAGCCTCAAGATTTTGATTGTATGCAATAACAGCTGTGCTTGCTCAGGCTCGAATTAAGTATTCGAGAAGTGGAAAAGGAATACAACTTACCCCCACTGAACCAGGGAACTCCCCCACTTCCCCACTTTTATATGCTGGCGATAAGAGCCTTTTCTGTTGCCTTACCAAGTGTCGTTTCGTTTCGATTCGATTCGCCGCTGCTGTTTTCATTTCTTTACCGTTGCAGTTTACAAAAATCTCCCAACTCATGCTCCCTTTATTCTGCGGTAGAGTATCGGTGTCTGGCTTCTCATATTCTCATTACTGTAAGGTTTAAGGTGGGAGTACACTTGAATGTGCGATATGTGTCATGTGATTTCGCGGTGTAGTTGGTTCTACTCGTGTACACCACAAAACCACCTAAAAATTGATCAGTCCCCCCCCCCAAACCTAAATAGGGAGGTGATGAGTTAGTCCTTGGTTGGACACCGCTATTAAACTTGGTGGTTAAAAACAACCGACTTCTCCCCCGCTAACCCCAACTTAGGGATATTGAGTAGGGGTTGAGTCACATGAGGAAGAACACTCCAACCCCTACTTGTCATCTTTGCATGGCTTCAGGTGCATTTTCGCTCCCGGAACTGGAATCAAGTCTCACCTACTAGCAGTCTCCGGTTTGAGCTTGGGCAAAATAAATCTCTCTCCCCTCTTGGGGTTAGTTATCACTTTTGCTCTCAACTGAATTTAATTCTTTCTACTGTATTTTTCCCATCAGGGATGGTGCAATGCGTCACAAGCCCAACCACTTAGCACCTATACTAGGGAAAGCCTAGAAGGGAGTCTATGATATGATATGGAAGGTAGCCAGCCGACACAGATAGAAGTATGTAAGAAAAAGAGGAAGGTGGAAAGAATGAAGCCAAGTAAGCACTTGTTATATCCTCCTGAGGGGTGGAAAGAGGGAGGGATCATTCTAATATCATACCAGTAGTTATCATGTATCATTGAGGGAGGGGGTACCCGTGGGTGCGTGATCGGAAAAGAAAAAAAATAGGGTTCGGGTTGTGCAAATTTAGTAAGGGGGCATAGGTTATGTTCGAACATGGAAGGGGGCCACGGATAATAAAATTTGTTGAAATACAGTATTACGATACCCTATTCAACCCGAGTGATCATTTATGATGGTGGATTCAATAGTGTCATGCTACAGTACTGTAGTTGCACCCTGCGAATAGACAAAGTCTAATGTAGAGAGGCAAGGCATATAATATGTATTGTTCAACAGGAATAACTGGCCAGCTAGAATGCCGTAGCCGAAAAAAGTAGGCAAAGCTACAACATTAAACCCAAACATCTCCCCCACCCCCTGCACTGACATTTTACGATAATTATCTACACCCACGCTGCCCACTTTCTTCACCCAAGACTCTGATTCTCGGGCAAAAATATTGATGCTAGTCCTATTCTTGGAAGAGCTAGTTGGCTGGTCTGTGGAGGAGCTCCTGAGCTTCCGGCCGATGTGACTGACTTCGCCGCTATTGCTGCAAAGGTTGGCCTCAATCACTCTAGTCATCGGTGTCCCTTGGATGGAGAGGTCTTTGACTAGGTTTCCCTTGTTGCTAGCAACAATAGATAAGCCCACACATATTCTTTAGATAAGCAACCTGTGTTCGCATATAGGATTTATGATAGTTCAGTATCTTCGCTACTCTCACCCTCCGCCTCCACCTTCTCATTGCTCCCACCTCCGACGCTCCCAACCCCCCCCCGGAACCCCTATGCCCACCCCCGCTCCTTCACTAGCGCTCTCACCTCCTCGTTGCACCTGCCTACCACTCACTCCTGCCCACTCAAAATGAACTAAAAGCTTCACAGCACTCCTGTGCCCGTCTGGGGGGCGCGGCGGACAGATAAGTGCTCGACAGACTCCACATAAAAACCAAGTCCACCTCCATGATCATTCTAAGTCCCATAAGAAACCCCCTCCGCAAGATCTCCCCAAAGAATACAAGATCCAGTTGCACCAAGCTTGCATTAGCATGTACAGGAGAATACTTCCAGCGAGAAGGCACTCCTTCAGCTTATCATCCTGGTATGTGGCGTGACAATTGATACACCACTGCCCTGTGAACCAGCCGTGAATCTTGACAGGCCCCGACGGGCTAAACCCCCGTAAGATAAACTCCACCAGATCACTGCCTCAAACCATGCATCCACGAACCCCTCGCTTCTCAACGCTGTGTGAATACAGTCGACAATGACTGAGGCTTCCTTCATCTACCTCTTTTTTTCGTGTCCCAATTTTGAACCAACACCTGGAAGTGATATGTTTGGGTAAAAGCCATGTGGTCGCACCAGATCATCTGCTACAGTTCTTTACTAGTTACGAAACCATACATGATCCCTCCACCGTTATTATCCCGCATGGCTCTGAGGGCTAACAAGCACCACCTCTTCGCATGTTCCCACAGAGGACTTTGCTCCCACAACAAGACAAACCTCCGGTTCCCAACCCCAATAAAGTCCATCCTAACGAACTCTAGAAAACCACCCATTCCCGAGTCCACGGCGATAATCTGGTTTTCCCTCCGAAGGTAAGGTTCATGCCCGATATTGTGTCTGAACGCCGTGAGTATAGGAAGGATTATAAGTGAAACCAAGTCGCTCACATAACTCCTTCGGTATGTGCAAGCATGTCCATATTCTGGGTGAAGAACTTGTGCAGGTTCTTCTTTGCCGCTGGTAGTATGAAGGCGTGCGCGGCTTCTGAGGTGAATTGGCCAGGGTGCAGCTATTTCTCAAGGGTGTAGAAGGGTTGTAGGTTGGTTTGGAAGAAGCTGAAGGCGAAGGCGACCTCTGGGTGCGGGGGGTTTAGAGTTTGGAGGTTGAAGTAGAGGCCCGCACCAGTTTTGCAAAAGTTTGGGATGCTGGTGGAGGAGGAGACTCCAGCACCACACTAGGAGACATGGTACCATAATATAGTAGTGGAAAGTAGCGGTGGGGCCTTGACAAAGGGAGGGACCAGAAAGACTGCGACAGAATCCCACCAGTATGAGTACATATGACTAGCAACTGCCCCCTCGAGTAACTCGAGGGAAGAGAAAAATATAGTAAAAAGCTCGTCACTGTTCAATTATTTGTCGCATTTATTTCTGCCCTCTTTCCTTGTTTAAGTGCAATTATTATTTCTTGTTTAAGTACAAGTATTATTTCACATCTCTTTCCAACCTATCCTACCTTGACCCCTTACCCTCCCTTACCACCCCCTCAGCCATCCTCCTCTTCCATCCCCCATCCCCCATCCCCCCATTCTCCTCCCCCATCTCCCATCCCCCCCACCCCCTACTCCCCTTCTCTCCCCCCTTCCCTCACCCCCCCCCATCCTCCCATGCCCCTCCCTCCTCCTGCATCCCCTCTCCCATCTTCCCACTCCCCTCCTCCAACCCGCCTTCCCCATCCCTCCACTCCTCTCTCTCATCCCTGCTCCCCCATATCCCCGCTCCTCCATATCCCCGCTCCCTCCCCCCCATCCTCCCCAATCCCCCATCCCCCCACTCTCCTCACCCATCCTCTCACTTCCCTCCTCCAACCCCCCCCCCATCTCCCACTCCCCTCTCTGATCCCCCCTCCCCCATCCCCCTGCTCCCTCCCCCTCACCTATCCCCTACCTCCCCCCCTATCCTCCCTTCCTCCACTCTCTTCTCTCATCCCCAGTTTCGAACTCCCTCCAATGTACCTATCCCCCCATCCCCGTAACAATTTGGCATGCACAGTTTCTGTGTAAGAGTAGAAATACCCAGTACATGGGAAGGGACTGGTAGACCTCATGAGTGACTATTCAGGTGTGATGAGCTGAGAGGCAGAAAATATACTGGCACATGGTGGGAGGGAATTTGGGAAGGTACCGGTGAGGTATTGAGGTGGTGATGATGAGTTGCTTCACAGTTTATCTGATGGTCAGATCGGCCAAAACGTGACTCATTCTGTAGTACATAATAGACTAGCAACTACCCCTCGAGTAACTCGAGGGTTCGTGTATTCAGACTTTAAATACAATATCATGCGTACAAATAATTAACCTTCCTTGAGTCGTACAACATAAAACTTAAAATATGTTAGCTTTCAAGAAAACACAAAAGTTTTGTTGAGTAAACTTACCTAAACTTGAAATTATAAAAGTACTTCAGGAAAAACAATATTTATTGTTTCTTTAGAATCCCTCTCAGGTAGAAGAACTGTCAACTGATTCAAAGAAGTTACTCTGGATAGTGCAATATAAAGTTGACTATGAGTAAAGGCATCAATTTGTAAATTCACACCAACATGCTGCAATGACTGTTCTTGAGATTTGTTGACTGTCATAGCAAAACAAAGTGGGACAGGAAACTGCTTGCGCTGCAAAATGAAGGGCATCTCATCCTCATTTGTTGTCAACTTGATTCATGGTAACAGCCAAATTGCTCCATCATAAACACCTCCAAGAATAGCAACTTCCAAACAGTTTCTTTGAATTTGGAGTACACGCATGCAAGTACCATTGCAAAGACCCTCCCTGGCACTGAGATTGCATAGTAGAATGACTGGTGCTCTAATCTTCAACTTCAAGCATGAAGGTCAAATCAATGGCACATCTAGGCTCTGTAAAACCTTAGCTGCCAATGGTTTAGCCTGTACTGCCTAGTTGTTGATATCCACTGTATTCATTGTATGGAAAAGATGCAACTCTCCAGGCAATACCTCAATAAGCCTATCATTGAAATTGTTGACAATATCATTTTGGTAGGCTAATATAGCACAATCCCTCAAACAATCTGGTGTGTTGGAAGCGTTCTCCAAAATGTTGGCAGGATAGACTCTGTCACAAAGAGCCTCAATAGAAGTAACCTGATGAACCATATCTGGAATTCTAATCTTGCCATGAGGATCAGGATTGTGTGCCAGGCCATGAAGGAATCCCAACTACTCCTGATTCACAGGTCCACCAGCAACTTGAATATTCTTCACAAGATGCAAAACTTGAAGATGATGCCATATGGGACTGTTATGATGACATGCTGGAGCAGTGGCTACTCTTGAACCATTTCGAATAGGGGGAGGAATTTGGGAAAAGTCTTCTCCCAGTATAATAGGAATAGTTCTAAAACAGGAATTATCTGGAACCTGACAGATATCATTTAGTGTCTGGCTGACTGCTTCAAAGCAATATCGATATTGCATTGGTACCTTCTCCCAGATTATCAAGACAGTTCTTTGCAGGAGTGAAGCTAAGTGGGAATCGTGACTGATGTTGCACATGCTGGATTGATAGGTATTGAGGGGAATCTTGAATCATGAATGTACTGTTCGACCTCCAGGAATTAGTTGTGCCATGATACCTATTGAGGCGACATAGAGTACAATCTTACCCTGAGCTCTGTAGTAACTACAAAGTAGATTGTAAACAAATGTCTTGCATGTTCCTGCTGGACCATGGAGAAAGAACATTGCAAGAGCATGTGGATCTTCAGAATGTGCTGTAATGGCTCTTGTAACAGTATCAAAAGAGTGCCGTTGCTCCTCGTTTAGCTTCAGTAAACATTCATCACAGAGACTATGCTGCTCAGGTCTGGAGTAGTCCAACACTTCCTGAATCATAGGTAGATCTGCACCTCCAGTATGGCTCCAGTGAAGAATTAAAGAGTGTAGACCAAAATTATTCCGAGACCTCTCTGACAAATCAAGCAGTTCATTGAGTAACAACAAGCCAGAGTTATATTGGATGTCCTCTTGACCTTCTTCTGCGTTAGGGGGTACAGGGATTGTACCAGATGCGAGTAGCCAAGGTAAATCGTTGTAGAAGACAGCACGAAATTGTTTCCAAAGGCCAGTTGTATTTGATATGGTCGTGTGGCAAAGGGTAAGTGCAAACAGTTGCCTTAGTGCAAATCCACTGCTGAACAGAGCTCCTTCTTGAAAAGTAGCAATTCCATACCCATCATCATCTAATAAGCTAAGTGCAATACAAGCTGCCTTAAAGGAAGGGTAAATATAAATGCCTTTCGCGAGATGCGGTAAACGTAGGGTTAATGGGCTTGGTTATTTACCGAAGGTGGTAACTAGCGAAGCAAAGTCCAGAGGCATTAACTGAGGTTGGTGAAGAGACTTCTTACCATATCACGACTACTGAAGTCTGAGAGATGTTTGGTGGATCTCAAACTGAAAATTCTGGAAGCGAGCTGAAGAAGATAACTGTACAACCAAGTATGTTGAAAAACTCTGTTTGCCGAAGTCTGCCCTTTCCAACATGAAAAGTAGCAGTTCTTAAATACACTTTCTAGGCTACCGGGAGCCTTGTTCTCATAACATATAGACTCCAAATCAGTAGCCTTGAAAACAAACATAAAACATATAGAGTATCAAACCGATATTCGAAACCAAACATAAAACATATAGAGTATCAAACAGATACTCGAAACTAAACATAAAATATATAGAGTATCAACCCAATACTCTCAGACCAGAGGCACACCTCATTTCCAGAAACTAATTCAAAACACAAACAATATCAACTTATACCTGAAAATCCTAAACCAGTAACCAGTACTGGTTACAGTAAAGATAATAGTTGACAGTTCGTAAATGTGCATAGTTTTGTGCACCTCATACTACAGTTAGTGTAACCGCCTCTCGGGAGATGCGGTAATCGTAGGGTTAACGGGCTTTGTTCTGTACCAAGGTGGTAACTAGCGAATCAAAGTCCGGAGGCTTTTGCTAAGGTTGTTGAATAGACTTCTTACTGTATCGCAACTACTGAAGTCTCCGAGATGTTTGGTAGGTCTTAAACTAAAGATTTTTGAAGCGAACTGAAGAAAGTAACTGTTCAACCAAGTATATTGAAAACTCTGTCTGCCGAAGTCTACTCTTTCTAACGGAAAGAGTAGCAGTTCTTAAATACACTTCCTAGGCTACCGAGAGCCTTGTTCTCATAACATAATAGACTCCAAAACGGTAGCCTTGAAACCAAACATAAAACATATAGAGTATCAAACCGATACTCGAAACCAAACATAAAACATATAGAGTATCAAACCGATACTCGAAACCAAACATAAAACATATAGAGTATCAAACCGATACTCGAAACCAAACATAAAACATATAGAGTATCAAACCGATACTCGAAACCAAACATAAAACATATAGAGTATCAAACCGATACTCGAAACCAAACATAAAACATATAGAGTATCAAACCGATACTCGAAACCAAACATAAAACATATAGAGTATCAAACCGATACTCGAAACCAAACATAAAACATATAGAGTATCAAACCGATACTCGAAACCAAACATAAAACATATAGAGTATCAAACCGATACTCGAAACCAAACATAAAACATATAGAGTATCAAACCGATACTCGAAACCAAACATAAAACATATAGAGTATCAAACCGATACTCGAAACCAAACATAAAACATATAGAGTATCAAACCGATACTCGAAACCAAACATAAAACATATAGAGTATCAAACCGATACTCGAAACCAAACATAAAACATATAGAGTATCAAACCGATACTCGAAACCAAACATAAAACATATAGAGTATCAAACCGATACTCGAAACCAAACATAAAACATATAGAGTATCAAACCGATACTCGAAACCAAACATAAAACATATAGAGTATCAAACCGATACTCGAAACCAAACATAAAACATATAGAGTATCAAACCGATACTCGAAACCAAACATAAAACATATAGAGTATCAAACCGATACTCGAAACCAAACATAAAACATATAGAGTATCAAACCGATACTCGAAACCAAACATAAAACATATAGAGTATCAAACCGATACTCGAAACCAAACATAAAACATATAGAGTATCAAACCGATACTCGAAACCAAACATAAAACATATAGAGTATCAAACCGATACTCGAAACCAAACATAAAACATATAGAGTATCAAACCGATACTCGAAACCAAACATAAAACATATAGAGTATCAAACCGATACTCGAAACCAAACATAAAACATATAGAGTATCAAACCGATACTCGAAACCAAACATAAAACATATAGAGTATCAAACCGATACTCGAAACCAAACATAAAACATATAGAGTATCAAACCGATACTCGAAACCAAACATAAAACATATAGAGTATCAAACCGATACTCGAAACCAAACATAAAACATATAGAGTATCAAACCGATACTCGAAACCAAACATAAAACATATAGAGTATCAAACCGATACTCGAAACCAAACATAAAACATATAGAGTATCAAACCGATACTCGAAACCAAACATAAAACATATAGAGTATCAAACCGATACTCGAAACCAAACATAAAACATATAGAGTATCAAACCGATACTCGAAACCAAACATAAAACATATAGAGTATCAAACCGATACTCGAAACCAAACATAAAACATATAGAGTATCAAACCGATACTCGAAACCAAACATAAAACATATAGAGTATCAAACCGATACTCGAAACCAAACATAAAACATATAGAGTATCAAACCGATACTCGAAACCAAACATAAAACATATAGAGTATCAAACCGATACTCGAAACCAAACATAAAACATATAGAGTATCAAACCGATACTCGAAACCAAACATAAAACATATAGAGTATCAAACCGATACTCGAAACCAAACATAAAACATATAGAGTATCAAACCGATACTCGAAACCAAACATAAAACATATAGAGTATCAAACCGATACTCGAAACCAAACATAAAACATATAGAGTATCAAACCGATACTCGAAACCAAACATAAAACATATAGAGTATCAAACCGATACTCGAAACCAAACATAAAACATATAGAGTATCAAACCGATACTCGAAACCAAACATAAAACATATAGAGTATCAAACCGATACTCGAAACCAAACATAAAACATATAGAGTATCAAACCGATACTCGAAACCAAACATAAAACATATAGAGTATCAAACCGATACTCGAAACCAAACATAAAACATATAGAGTATCAAACCGATACTCGAAACCAAACATAAAACATATAGAGTATCAAACCGATACTCGAAACCAAACATAAAACATATAGAGTATCAAACCGATACTCGAAACCAAACATAAAACATATAGAGTATCAAACCGATACTCGAAACCAAACATAAAACATATAGAGTATCAAACCGATACTCGAAACCAAACATAAAACATATAGAGTATCAAACCGATACTCGAAACCAAACATAAAACATATAGAGTATCAAACCGATACTCGAAACCAAACATAAAACATATAGAGTATCAAACCGATACTCGAAACCAAACATAAAACATATAGAGTATCAAACCGATACTCGAAACCAAACATAAAACATATAGAGTATCAAACCGATACTCGAAACCAAACATAAAACATATAGAGTATCAAACCGATACTCGAAACCAAACATAAAACATATAGAGTATCAAACCGATACTCGAAACCAAACATAAAACATATAGAGTATCAAACCGATACTCGAAACCAAACATAAAACATATAGAGTATCAAACCGATACTCGAAACCAAACATAAAACATATAGAGTATCAAACCGATACTCGAAACCAAACATAAAACATATAGAGTATCAAACCGATACTCGAAACCAAACATAAAACATATAGAGTATCAAACCGATACTCGAAACCAAACATAAAACATATAGAGTATCAAACCGATACTCGAAACCAAACATAAAACATATAGAGTATCAAACCGATACTCGAAACCAAACATAAAACATATAGAGTATCAAACCGATACTCGAAACCAAACATAAAACATATAGAGTATCAAACCGATACTCGAAACCAAACATAAAACATATAGAGTATCAAACCGATACTCGAAACCAAACATAAAACATATAGAGTATCAAACCGATACTCGAAACCAAACATAAAACATATAGAGTATCAAACCGATACTCGAAACCAAACATAAAACATATAGAGTATCAAACCGATACTCGAAACCAAACATAAAACATATAGAGTATCAAACCCTATACTATCAGGCTAGAGGCACACCTCGTTTCCTGAAACATATTCAAAACTCAAACAATCTCAACTGATATATGAAAATCCTAAACCAGTAACCAGTACCGGTTACATCCGCCCTGTCCCGATGGTTGGATCGGCTTGCACCCTACTACTACACCCTCTCTCGGCTTGCACCCTACTGCTACACCGCCTTACCTCGATGTCCCCAGGGCGTCTCCACCAGGCTTCCCGGTCTGGATGGCACTAGTCCCCGTGCCCTGCCACGGGTTTGCTCGCCTCGGTCAGGGCTTTTCTCTCTTCGGTTCCCCTTCCACTTTGCCGGGGATAGCCCTTAGCTGTAGACATTGTATTGTCATAGGTGGCACTGATCGGCCGGGTTAAGACTGTTTAGGGTGGCGCTTGCTATGGGGGTTTGGACCACTGTTGGGAAGTGGGGTTTTGTTTGTTCTGATGGGCTTGGGTGGCTTTTCTTTACAGTCTTTACGGTTTGTGTACACTACAAGTTGCGGGGCGGGGGAGTTTTTTCGACTGTGGGGGGCTCGGGCGGGGGGTTTCATGTTCCGGGGGTTGCGGTCCTGTCTGCCAGTGTGCCTTTCTGTTTGGGATCGTTGACGGTTTTTCTTCTGGCTGATTCGGGCTAGCGTAGGGGGGGAGGTTTATGTGTCGGCCATAGCTAGCGCTGCATGCGGACGGTGTACCTTAAACACGGAATAAAATTGATGATAAAAAAAGAAAAAAAAAAAGACCAATGAGATAGGTCATCCTCTGTCTCCTCTATTTTCCTTGCGCTTGAAATTGACCCTCAAAGCTTGTAATCTCACGAACCACCAGCCCCCCCCCTCTCCTCCCACGATGGCTTAGGCCTAGGAGTGACAGCTATCCACCTCCTCCCACTGTCCTCTTCGCGTCTTCGTGTTGGGGCTTTCCTCCCTTTCGGTTCCGGTATGCCTTTCGCGTTGCCCGTCCCCGCCTCCCTCTTCGCTTAGCGAGGACCCTCCACACAGTCGGCGGCCATTCGCTTCCCATGCTTCAGACGGCTAGGAACATGGTTTGCGGTACGCGGGAACTCTCCAAAAGGCCCTCGGGTCGATCTCGCTCCTCCCCACAGTTGGCTTAAGCGGTGGTATCCCATCCACTATGTGCCGCTATCTCTCGCAAAACAAGGGACTACATGAGAGACGCGGTAAAACGCTTGCCTTCCACCCCTGGGGACCGCCTTGTCAGACACAAATACGATTACTGAGAGTTGACATGGTCGCGTTTGGTTTCAGCCCTGTCCCGATGGTTGGATCAGCTTGCACCCTACTGCTGCACCCTCACTTGGCTTGCACCCTACTGCTACGCGGCCTTACCTCGATGCTCCCCGGGCGTCTCCACCGGGCTTCCCAGTCTGGATGGCACTAGCCCCTGTGCCCTGCCACGGGTTCGCTGTCCTCTGTCTGGGCTTTTCTCTCTTCGGTTTCCCTTCCACTTTGCCGCGTATATCCCTTAGCCGTAGACGTTTTTATTGTCGTAGGTGGCACTGATTCGGCCAGGTTAAGATCGTTTAGGGTGGCACTTGCTATGGGGTTTGGACCATTGTCGGGAAGTGGGATTTCTTTTGTTCTGATGGGCTTGAGTGGCTTTCTTTTTACAGTCTTTACCGTTTGTGTATACTACAAGTTACGGGGTGGGGGAGTTTTTTCGCCTGCGGGGGGCACGGGCGTGGGGTTTCATGTTCCGGGTGTTTCGGTCCTGTCAGCAAGTGTGCCTTTCTGTTCGGGTTCATTGATGGTTTTTCTTCTGGCTGTTTCGTGCTGGCGTAGGGGTGGAGGTTTCTTGCATCTGCCATAGCTAGCGCTGCATGCCGACAGTGTACCTTAAACACAGAATAAAATTGAAGATAAAAAAAATGTAAAAAAAAGAAAAAAAAGAAAAAAAGAAAAAAGACCAAGGAGATAGGTGGGAGTCCCCTGGTCCAGAGAATGAGGAAGCTATGGACACGACAAACGACTCCGGCGAGGGTCCTTCAACTGGTTCACGATCCCTCCTGCCCCCCTTCGCTCTTGAGACACTCCGCCCTAGGCGTGGTGATGCCCCCCCGACACATCCCCCCATTCCTGCCCCAAAACCCCAAGAAGGTGCCTTGCTGAATCCCGCATGGCAGGAATCTCCCACTCCTCTCCCCCAGCCTGAAACGCCGGAAGGCATGTAATGGCTGGTCTCACCTCTCCTGCAAGTTCTGTGCTGGCGGCAGGCTCCCATAACTCTATCTCCGTTCTGCAACACCACTGCTTGGGAAGCTGGGATGTGTTTCTTTCCCTTTTTAATTCTTTTACTCTTTTGGATTGCCCCCCTGCCCTTGTTGCCCTGCAAGACCCCCCATTGTACAGAAATAGACCCCCGTCGTTCGCTGGTTTCAAACCCTTTCTGCCCTCCTGCCCCAGCGGCAGCAAGCCGAAGGTGGCCTGCTCCTTCATCTTTCCTCTACTCAGCAGATCTCAGTCCTCCCAGTCTTTTCGGAGGCTAGGGATTGGATGGCTGTAGACTTTCACTCTTCTGTTCGTTTTTTTGATTCCTTGGTTACCAAGTTCAGGGTTGTGAACCTCTACAGCACCTGGGATGGCTCCCCCTTTTGCTGGACCATCCGTCCTGAGGTTGCTTGCCCCCATACCACTACACCGCCGCTGGTCATCGGGGATTGCAATATTCATCACCCATCAGCGGACCATGCCCGCCTCTTTCCGATCTCGGATCTCAGTGCTTCCACACCCTGTTTTGAGAGGGCTGCCGATCTGGGTTTCTCCCTTTTGAATACCCTGGGTACCCTTACCTACTTCCCCTTCGACCCTGTTCTCCACCCCGCGGCGATAGACCTGTCCTTCGCCAACACCGCTCTAGCGCCTAATTTCCAGTCGTGGAGGACGCCCCTCCCCCCGACCGGCTCAGACCATGTCCCGATCCTAGTGACCCTGTCAGAGCCACTGGCCCGGCCACCCCCCCCTGCCCCAGCATGGATAAAGATGGACTGGCTCTCCCTTGAAGGAGATATCAAAGCCATAAAGATAGACCCCCCATCCCCCCTAACAACCCCCCACTCCTTCTCTGCCTGGTTCGACACTGCCCTCCGCAGACTGAAGGCCATCCACAAGCTCCATACCCCAGACAAGAGATCCTCCCATAGGTCCAAGCCTTGGTAGACCCCCGACCTCACGGCGCAGAGAGCCGACATTCACTCCATGGTTCGGTCGTCATGGCGCGACCCCCTCCCCTCTTCCAGGCAACAGTGTAGAGAGGCACGCCTCCTATACTTCAAGGTCATAAAGAAATCCAAGACCGAATACTGGAATAATTTCCGCAAAACAGCCACCCCACAGACGCTCTGGACAGCGAAACGCTATGCCTTTGGCAGACCTCCAGACAGGTTCCCACAGATCCCCGGGGCTGACAGTCCTATGGCCATCAACAAGGCCCTTCTCTCCCACTGCTTTCCAGAAAAACCATCCACCGGCCTACCGGCCATCCCGCGAGAATTCAAGGACGTCCCACCATGGTCAAAGGAGGAAATCGCAGCTACTGTTAGGTGGACGCCAAGCTCAAGTATATAACTGAGAGACGTAGGCCAAAATCTTTGTCCGGAGAATCAGTCGAGGAAGGCTCGTCTCAATAAAGCAAAGGTAATGCAAAGATTTATGAGGTAAACAATTTTAAATTGATAAGATCTCTTCTCCGTTGCTTGATGATGTCTGTAAAGTTCGGGAGGCACTTCGATATTTATATCCCGCATCTGAGTGTTCGCGGACTACTTCTAACTACTATGCCTCCGAAGTACCACTCTGGTTTTAATACGCAAAGGTGCTGAATCTTATAAGTGGGAACACTGTTTGACCCTGAAACTTATCACACCCCTCGCAGACACGGAATAGTATTCCTCCATTGAGATGACTGCGCTATTTGTTATACCAAACAGCCGCCTCCAACTTAGATGTCCGGATAGAGTATTATATTACTTCAGTCTTGTTGACTATCATTCCAGTAGTCTCTTCGGTCATGAAGTGATCAGGTTCATGCCGGACCACCTAGTGCCAATCGCAAGTCTGAGCCCAACTAGTCAACGTCTTTCAGGGCAGCGACTTATCTAGGTCTTCCATTCTGAGCGTGCTTCCCCTTGGTCCGCCGGCCTCCGTAGAGGGGTCCCATTACTAGGACCAACCAACCTACAGCTGATCTCAGAAGGGTATGGGTGGATTCGGTACACCCCTAATAGCTTCCGCTACTGGGATATCCTCTGGGAGCATTTCGCCGAAAACGTCCGGTCAGTTTCGGCCCAGAGTTAGGAAGCCAAACTTTGAAGCCTACTATCTCAATGCCCCTGCGACGGGTTTCCTCCGTTCCACTTCCCAGATGCCGCCAAAGGTCCCCTCTAATACAACCTGTGAACAGGATGCGGTCCGACGGACAGCGGTGACGTATATAGTCTTGTGAAGTGGGCTTCATTAATGCGACATTTTAGTTATGGGACGCAACTCTCGAAAACTGGCTAATGACGTGCGGGCCCCATAACGGGGCCGGAGGTGGATGTTGGCTCCGGTAAATTGATGGTCTGTGCATAGTTACCCTACCGTGGGTCTGTGCACATGTCTCGCATTTCCATATGCCTAACATGAGCTCCCTTCTACCAGGCTTCGCCTCTAATACCTTTATAACCACTTTCATAATTTTTAAATACATTTTATTACACAGTGTGGTCAGGGTAAAAAACCTTCCGTGTTTACTTAGCCACGGTAGGAAAACCTTCCCCCCACTATCTTACTTCTGCCCTTCCTGGCATGTCCGGATTTTCATTGTGAAAATTCTCCACAACTTCCTCCGCATTTTCCATACCGGTGGCAGGCTCCCTTGTGTTCTCATCTTCCGAACACCCTTGCCATTTAACGAAGTACCACAGTTCCCGCTTCTCTTGATAACGAACGCGCACTCGTTTTCTATAAGAGCGAATCTCGCTTCTTACTATTTTTTCAACCTCCCATTGTAGGTCACCGTAAATGTCCTCCGGCCCTCTAGGGTGTTGCTGACGCTTGTCATGAACCGATTCGCGATAGGGTTTCAACAGTGAGACATGGAATACGGGATGAATGTTCCATCGATCGGATATGTTGCGCTTAAAAGCTCGGGATCCGAGTTTCCCCACGATTTGGAAAGGGCCGTATAGCTTTGGACTTAGTTTCTTGGATTTCCGTCGGGCGCGGATGTTTCTGGCATTTAACATTACTCTGTTCCTGATCTTGAAGTCCGGCTGTTGTTGAGCTTTCCTGTCATAATATTTTGACATCCCTTCTCGTGTCTTTTCTAGTGACCCTCTTGCTGGTCCATGTATCGTCTTAATCCAGTTCGCATAGAGCATCGCACCGGGATTGTGAGCTTCGCACTCCTTCATCTACTCTGTCAGGGGATGGAATCCGTAGTTCGCATAGAATGGCGACATCCCGTGAGCGTTGGTTGCTGAGTTGTTATAGGCATGTTCCGCTAGTGGTAGTAACTGATACCAGTCATCCTAATCGTAATTGACAAAACTTCGCAGGTAACCTTCCAGCACTTGGTTGGTACGTGCGGTTTGTCCGTCAGTTTGAGGGTGGTATGCTGTTGACATTCTTCGCTTAATTTCCAGCGCCTTGCAAAGGGATTCCCAAAATTCTCCTACGAACTTTGAGTCCATGTCCGTGACTATTTGGGTTGGCAGGCCATGTAGCCTCCATACTTCTCTCAGGAATGCATTTGTGACATTTTTGGCGGTAGCCGTCATTTGTAGTACGATGAAATGTGCCATCTTTGTAAACCGATCGACTACTACCATTATCTGAGTACACCCTTGTGACTCTGGTAGTTGCGTGATACAGTCCACTGAGATAGATGCCCATGCCGCGTAGGGTATTTGCAATGGTTGCAGTAATCCATACTTAGCATGTCTAGGCGATTTGTTATGTTGGCATTCATCGCAGGATCGTATGTAGTCATTGACCCATGCTGCAAGTCCTTTCCAGTAGAAGTCTCTCATGATTATTTCCAAAGTTTTTTCTTGTCCCAAATGTCCTGCAACTTTTGCATCGTGACATCGTTCTGCGATCTTAGTATATAGCACCTGACTGTTTGGTACAAATAGTCTTTGCTTATAATATAGTAGACCGTTGGTTAAGGTCCAGTCTTTAGAAAAATCGTTTCCTTCGTCTCGTAACTTAATGAGGTCTTCCCTCCGTTGCCTCCAAGCTGCGCCTGTTCCGATAGCTGCCTGTATCTCGCTTAGAAATTCAAGATTGAACTGCTTCATATCTTTTTGCAGGATAATAGCATTTGACATTAGAACCTTTTCGGGTACTTCTGAAATATTGTACCAATGTTCATTATCTTTACCCGATGCCTGTAGGTAGCTGATGCTAAGTTCCTGTTCCTTGACAATCAAAGATCTTGTCGCTATATCGGTACTTCCGAATCCTGCGGTTCCTCGCTCCGTCTCTTCCAAGTTGTCGACTTCCATCATGTCTGAGGTGTTGACCTTTTCTACCACTAGTTGAGCTATACGATCGCCCATTCTTATTTGGCAGTCCACCTCTTTATGGTTGAAAAGTACGACTTTGAGTTCGCCAGTGTAATCAGCGTCGATTACTCCTGCGCCGGGAGAGATTCCCCTTCAGACCGCTAATCCACATCTTGGGGCAACTCTTCCCCAAGTTCCTTCGGGTAGCCCCACAGCTATACCCATCCTGATTAATGCTTGTCCATATTTCGGGACAATGTCATCTTCTATGGCATACAGGTCATGTCCTGCCGCCATTCGTGAGCCCTTTGTTGGCAAGTATGCCTTTTTGCTCAATCTCTTGACCCTAAGTGTTGGTTCCTTTCCACCTCTTCGAGGTTCCAAATCCAAATCCTTATCTCCATCCTAGTACTCTCCTTTATCCCCTACCGTCGCTACTAGTGATACCAAGAAACTTTCTTGTTTTAAAATTTTCTGTTCGCGATGTGTAGCTCCCTCCTCAGGACGGTACTCCAGCCGTCTGCTTAATGCATCCGGCTTTCCGCCCTTTGTACCTGGTCAGTATACAATGCGAAAATTGTATTCTACGAACTTCGGAGCCCATCGAATTTGACGGCCACTCCAGACTTTTGAGGTGAGGAAGTATTATAGGTTCTGATAGTCGGTAAAGACTGTGATCAATTTCTCGGTTCCGATCAAGTAGTGTCTCCATTCTTTAAATGCTTCTAGGATCGCGAGAAGTTCTTTATCGTGAATCTCATAATTGTGCTCCGCGGAGTTTAATTTTCTGGAATGGAAAGCTACTGGGTGCAATCTTTTCTCAAAGTATTGAGAAAGGATGCAGCTGAGTACGAAATCGCTAGCATCTGTTTCCACCACTGTTTTTCTTTCTGGGAAAAAGTGGTGGAGTATACGGTCTGTGATGAATCGGTGTTTTAGCTCTTCAAAAGCCGTGTCCTGTTCAATTCCCCATTAAAAATTCTTAGGATTTCCTTGTAATGTCGCGGTTATTGGCTTGCAAATTGCCGAGAAGTTTTTATAAACCGTCGGTAGAAGTTAGCAAACCCCACAAAGACTTGTAGTTCTCTAACCGACTTAGGTGCTTTCTAGACCATTATGGATTCCACCTTTCGGGTGCTCATAGACACCCCATCGACCGCCACCATGTAGCCCAGGAATTTTACCTCTGTGGCATGGAAAGTCGATTTTTTTAGCGATACCGCTAGTTGAAAGTCCAATAGACTTTGTAAAACTTTCTTAACAGCTTCCGTGTGTCCCTTTTCATCCTTTGAATAGATGAGAATATCATCAAGGTAACATACGACTCCGACGTCCAAGTATTCCTGTAGAACTTGGTTCATCATATCTTGGAAGGTTGCAGGGGCGTTGACTAATCCAAAATGCATAACCTTATATTCGTAGTGTCCGTATCTCGTACGGAACGCTGTCTTCCATGCATCGCCTTCTTTTATCCTAATCTGGTGGTAGCCGTCTTTAAGATCTAACTTGTTGAAGATCTTTGCGCCGGCTACTCTGTCTCTGAGTTTGGAAATTAGTGGAAGGAAATGTTTGTTGGAGATAGTAATCTTATTTAGATTTCGATAATCCACACCTAGATGTAGTCTACCATCTGGTTTTGGTACGAATAATATGGGTGTGCCTGCTGGTGACTGGCTCCATGTGATTTTCCCTTGTCTGATCATTTTTCCAAGTATTCTCGTAAAGCCTTAAGCTGTTTTTTGGACAACGGATATATTGGTCCCCCGGGGGGAGTTGATCCTGGAATCAGTTTGATTTCGTGATCGAATGTCCGTCTCAGAGCTAATTTCTGTGCTGTCTGGGCTTCAAACAAATGTTTTTAACTCCCATATTCATTCGGTAATGATTCGAGTTCCAACGTATTTTCGATGGCTCCGATTCTCCCGATGTGGCAGGAATTAGGATCCCAAGCGATGGATTTGTCATATTCGAACATATCCCCTATTCCTTCATCCTCTTCCATACAGTTTTCACCACATTTTGCGGAGAAGGTCCAATTTTCTGCGTCTTGTATGTGAGACACTGGGTGTTCACGATGCCACTAGCCAAAAGGAATTATCATTCCGTAGTGACCTGCTTTAGCCACTTCACACGACACTTCAGAGATGTGTCAGTTTTTCCTATTTCCAGCTTTATTGGGAGAGTGTAACACTTCTCTCCGGAGGAGGCTGACGATCCGTCAAAGCCTAAGATATCAACTGCATTGCCGTGTTCTATAGAGGGAACACGAAGGTGTTCAACTAGGTCCTTGTTGATAAGGAACACGTTGGATCCCAAATCTAACAAGACTTTAACATTGTATCGCTTATTTTGTATATGGAGGTAAGCGATCCCCTCTGGACAGTTGTATCATTTTGGTTTTGGAGCGCCTAGTTCTACGCGCTTGGCGCGGATAAGACTTCCTTGGTTCTTTCGTTTAGGCATCATTGGTAAAGGGTGTATGTAGCAAGATGTTTGTTACTACGCCCACATAGTTTCGACCATTGAGGTCTCCTCAGACAAACTAGTAACCCTTTTAGCTCTAACAATCTGGGTCTACATACTAAGCGGCATTTCACCGATATGCCATTACGCACGACCAGCTTTCAGGCTAGATGCCTTCTCCCAACACGCCAGACCTAGGCTCACAGCAGATATTTGGGCGGTTATTAGCCATTTTACTTCCCTGGTGTGGGATTCCCACTTTCACTGAGTCCTTTTCCTTAGGATTTCGGTTATCCGTCCAGCTCTCTCAGAGGCGCCTTGCGCACCAAAGCGGTACATCCCTATCCCACACTCTGGCAAGAAGGCAAGATAGTACATACATATAATACGACTCAGACTCGCGTGGTAGGTGGAATGGCCCGCGTCGGTTGTCCTCCAGTCGTGTATTGTTATCAGGTAGATCTTGCATTGCTAGGTTCCAACATCTTCGGTATAGTAACTTGCTTGCACACAGGTAGCAGGCAACCACCAGGTGACTCGAGGAACTTCGTACTGTTGGCTCCCGGGCCATGTGGGCATNAACTTGCTTGCACACAGGTAGCAGGCAACCACCAGGTGACTCGAGGAACTTCGTACTGTTGGCTCCCGGGCCATGTGGGCATGTTAACTATCCTCTGTTTCGGGCAAGACCCTCCATATATTGATTCTTATGTTCGAGCTCGCAAGTCCCTCGTGGGGTCCATTCACTTAGAGCCTACTTGCGTTGATCCTGAAAGGAGAGACTTGCTTCGCGCCGCTTTGATCATTTTAGAGTTCCGACTCCCGTAGTTGTACACGGACTACCCGATCCCCGGCATGGTCGGTACCCAATACACCCCAGCCAAACGGGGTTCCCATTTCGATTCCAGCTGTGTCAGGACACTCAATACCCAATTGCCGTCGCCGTTGGTGCCAATAAACAGACCTAGGTCAGTTCCTCGTCATCCGCCAGTTCCCAGATCTTATTTACCCGGGCTGGGTTCTGGACGGTGGTGAGTCTGCGAGCTAATTTAGGCTTTACAATAGCCGCTCTTGCTCGTCGAATTCCCATTTTTATCGGTCTTGTGCTGACCGTTGCCACCGATATATGGGCATCTCCCCAACACGTCTGATAGGTGTGGTTTTTCTTTCCACAATGTCTGCAATCTCCTTCTCATCTCGAGTATTTATTACACTCTGCGGGATACCGGTAGGGGCCTGGGCGAAGTTCGTATGAGTTGTCTTCAGTGTACCTCCCAACTTCTTTCGTGGCCTTTCCGGTTCATCGTCTCTTTTTCGTTTCCGTGGTGGGGCTCCACCTCCCTTGACATCCGGTTTAGTATCCCATTGTCGTCTTGGTTTAGAGTCCCGTCAGTCTTCTTTTTTGACCTCTTGGACTATTTTAGGCTTGGACGGTGGTCTAGTCCAATTTTCTTTCTGGCTAGCAGTCCTTCTTCAGACCGTCCGCATAGCCTTAGTGGCTCTTCCCATTCTTGATCCGTTGTGTATTGCAGGGCCGACAACCTGCGGACAATTTGTTCCAGAAGTTTATCTTCGACTTCCTATCTCCAGGACTCCCCGGTCATGTGTGCACGAATGTTATGGTTGTGCATAACTGTCAGATAGCGTTCAATACTTCCCTCGTACGTGACTAGTTTCATTGCACGAAGGGCTAGTCTTTCGGCTTCTACCGGGGCGAATCGCTTGATCATATCATGTTCAGAGCACATCCATGTCACCACCTCTGGCTGCTGGGTTTCCCCTTGAAGTCCGTCCATACCCTTCCGGTACCATATGGTATAAGGAAGGACTATGTCTCCTTTTATACGGCTGAGCGCATATATCCCCCGTTCCCGGGCGTCATCCCAGATTCGCGGGTTTCTGTCAAAATTGTCCGTGCATTGCAAAATCCACACATATATATCTTGTGCGGGTCTGTCTTCAAAGAATGGGGGTGGCTCTGATGATCGCTTAATATTCAGCGCCATCACGTTGGCCAGTGTCTCTGCCATACCAGACTGTTCTGGGGTTTGTCCTTGCCTGTCTCGGCTAGGACCTCCTCTCCGTCTTCCTCTCCCATCATCATCATCATCATCCCCATCATCGTCTCAAGGATCCCCTGGGTTACCTCTCTCGGCACCTGAGGGGAATGCATCAGGCATTTCTCGGCCTTTGCCCTTGTCTCTGCGTGTAGGTGGAGCGTACTACTGCCCATCAGCACTGTCTTGGACTGTGGGTAAGGGTGCAGGTCCTGCAGCTTCGGGACTTGGTGCCGTGGCTAGTATCTTATTTATTGCCGCTGTCAACCCTTTTAGGGTTTGGTTTGTCTCGATATTCTGCAGTTGTTGCTGGTCTTGAGACCTGCGAATCTCCGCTTGGCGTGTAACCTGATCTGTGCGCATTTGTCCTAGAGTACGATTGACTTCTCTTTCTTCAGTGACACTCTGGACGCAGAATTCGACGAATTCCGCTCTCAGACTGAGGACCATTTGTTCCAGAGTCTGGTCTCGGGCCAATGCCACTTGGCTTTCTTCCCCGAGGGTTCCGTGTAACCTTGTGGTTACCTCTTCATGTTCCTGTTGACGCCGTTCCTGAGCGTCAATTTTCTTTGCGACTTGTCGCAATATCTCTTCTTGTATCCCCTTGACTTCACTTTCCACGCCTGCCAGCTGCATCAACAAGATTGCAATATCGTTATCGTGGACATCTTGTCTGTCGGCGATTGGCAGTTGAACCCTAATTAATTTTAAGGTATAATCTTGGGTCGCTCCCTTCAAATGTTTGAAGGCAATATTGGCTTGGTCGAGTGAGGTATCTACGTCTTGTCTTATCTCACTCAACGTTACCCCAAGACGCGCAGCCAATCTGGCTAAGTTTGCAGCATGGTCTCCAGGTCTCAGTGTGGGGACCCTTGATATCCTATGAGTGCTTGCAAGACTAGAGGATCGGTGAGAGGGTATATTTCCTCTCCGGAACGTATATTCCTGAGGTGTTGAAGGGAAGGGACTATGAATGGCAGAATCATCTGTCTTATCCATGGTGTCAGGTCGGGTATCCATAGGTTCACCCGCTGTTATCCTTTTCCTCGGATCCTAAGGTATTTCCGCCATTGTGATACTTTCCAGATAGGCTAGCTGCTCTAGTAGCCCTGGATGAGTGATTACTGGTACTTCATACCAGAGTTCTTGATATCCTTTAAAAGGTTTAAGGAATCGTATGTAAGGTATCTAATGTGTAAGATACTCTAGAGGGGTAGGTACAAAAGAGTTCGGTTGGTCTGACTCTGGACTTAAAACCTGAATTTCCTTTTTCTGGAGGTTTAGGATGTACTTATAGTACATATAAAAGTGTGTTAGGCCCAGGCCGAGGGGATGTCTGGCCCCGGATGACTGTGCCTTCTTTTTCTTTTTCCTTTTCGGCCATGAACAGGGAGCAATGGGTGCTCCAATCGACAAGGTTTTCTGACACTGTCGAATTCTACTCAAAGTCTGAACTGTGCCAGGTGCGATATATACGATTGAATTGATCCCTTGTCGGGATCCCGAAAGGTACTGTGAACCACGAGGGTTCTTGCGTATATTCTTCTTCGATCTCATACAGCTAGGTTTCAAATATTTCTTCGAAGGAATGAATATAAATTTGACAGGGAGGTGCTTCGAAAATGTAATCGAAGTCTGAGGTGAAGGTGGAGTTTGAAGTGAACTCGTAGTTCATATAGTGAGCCTTGGTAACAGGAGAACTATCAATATACTGTTTGGCGGACACCAAACTCAAGTATAGAACTGAGGGATGTTGGCCAAAATCTTTGTCCGGAGAATCTGTCGAGGAAGGCTCGTCTCAATAAAGTAAAGGCAAATAAAGATTTATGCGGTAAATAATTTTTTATTGATAAGATCTCTTCTCCGTTGCTTGATGATGTCTGTAAAGCTCGGGAGGCACTTCGATATTTATATCCCGCGTCTGAGTGTTTCGCGGACTACTTCTAACTACTATGCCTCTGAAGTACCACTCTGGTTTTAATATGCAAGCGTCCAGAATCTTATGAGTGCGAACACCATTTGACCCTGAAACTTGTCACACCCTCTCGCAGACATGGAATTGTATTCCTCCGTTGAGATGACTGCGCTATTTGTTATACCAAACTGCAGCCTCCAACTTAGATGTCCGCGTCGACTATTATATTACTTCAGTCTTGTTGACTATCGTTCCGGTAGTCTCTTCGGTCGTGAAGTGATCAGGTTCATGCCGGACCACCTCGTGCCAATCGCAAGTCCGAGCCTAACGTGTCAACGTCTTTAAGGGCTCCGACTTATCTAGGTCTTCCATTCTGAGCGTGCTTCCCCTTGGTCCGCCGGCCTCTGTAGAGGAGTCCCATTACTAGGACCGACCAACCTACTGCTGATCTCAGAACGGTATGGGTAAATTCGGTACACCCCTAATATCTTCTGCTAATGGCATATCCTCAGGGAGCATTTCGCCGAAAACGTCACGTCACTTTCGGCCCATAGTTTGGAAGCCTACCTTTGAAGCTTACTATCTCAATGCGCCTCTGACGGATTCCCTCCGTTCCACTTCCCAGATGTCGCCAAATGTCCACTCTTATACGTCCTGCGAACAGCATGCGGTCGCAGGGATGGTGGCGACGTATATGGTGTTATGACGTGGGCTTCATTGATGTGACATTTTAGTTATGGGACGCAACTCTCGAAAACTCCCTAATGACGTGCGGGCCCCATAAGGGGGCCAGAGGGGGGTGTTGGCTCTGGTAAATTGAGGGTCTGTACGTAGTTACCCTACCGTGGGTCTGTGCACATGTCTCGGATTTCCATATGCCTAACAGCTATCCTACAATGCTACTCCTCGTCCTCCGCCCCCTGCCCAGACCAGATCCCCTACTCCGCCTGAAAGAGGGTCTACTCGCTGAACCCCAACATCCTGACATCTATCCTCGATCCTCTCGTCCGGTACGGACACCACCCTCCCGCCCTTAAGATGGCCAACGGCATTGTGCTCGACAAGCCAAGAAAGGCCTCCTATGACACGCAAGCCTCATTCTGCATCATTGTCCTGCTGGAGACAGTCTCCAAAATCCTCGCGCGGGTCATGGCGACTCGCCTCTCAGCTCTTGCCCGCTTTTTGGACCTCCTGTCCTCCCACCAAACTGGCTCCCTCCCCGGTCTGAGCACCTTTGACGTGGCTGTGACCCTCGCCCATGTGGTTCAGCTTTTTATGCCCCCCAAGCTCAGGGTGTTGACCCTTTTCCTTGACATTAAGGGCGGTTTCGACAACGTCTTGGCCCCCCTGCTATGCGACAGACTTGCCACCAAGGTAGTCAATCCCTACATGGTCTCATGGGTAAAATCCTTCCTCCACGGCTGCTCCTGCCACCTGGTTTTCCAGGGGGCCCCCCAGGTCTTCTATGCAGTCTCGGTCAGCATGCCCCAAGGCTCCCCGATTTCCCCCCTTCAGTTTTTTTCATTTACGTATTGTCCCTTCATTTCCATATTCCTTGAGGCCTTATCATCTCCTACGAGGATGACTTCGCGGTCACCGTTGCCTCCGGCTCGTACCGCAGGAATGCCCAGTGGCCGCAAGATATTACCCGTGTGGTCGCGGTAAAGACTTCCAAGCTGGGTGTGTACTTCTTATTCCCAAAGACAGAGCTCATGCACTGGGCGACCCCCCCGCAGAAAGTACCTCCCCTCCCCATCCTGGACCTGTTGGACGGGAACCTTTTTCACCCCTCCAAGTTGATCCAATGGCTTGGGTATTGGTTCGAACCCTCGTCCACCTCCTGCACTAGAGGCACCACGTCACACTTCTCCAGGAGACTCGCACTGGCCCAAGGAGCCTTCGCCACGATTAAAAGACTATCCAGGCCCGGTAAAGGCCTCCCCACCTTCCTCTGCCACCGGCTACCGTCCTCCCTCATCTTCCCGATCCTCCTCTATGGGGCGGACCGTTTCTCCTCCAGCCTCACCCTTCTGGACAAGATGTCCGTCTTTTGGAGGTCTGTCTAGAGGTGGGTGATAAACTGCTTGTCATCAACCCCGGTAGGCATCCTGGCATGTGAATCGGCTCTCCCCCCCCTCCCGCATTTAGTTCTCCACTGCCAGAGGCTAGCTGCTGTCCACCTGGTGTGCCTCCCCCCCGAGGCCAACCTGGCAACTGCCAGATTGCACCCATCCTTTCCCTCCTCCTCTCCCTTCTGGGCGCAGGAGGACCATCGTCATTTCACTAAGGGCCTGTTATCTGTTTATGCTCCACTACTCTGGAAATCGGCTCCCCCCTGCCCCCCCATAGGCAAGCACCTCCCGCTCGACGCTATCGCCCATCGCACCCTTCGTTTTATCGACGCCTTAGGCCCTGTCCCTGTGGCCTCGCCCGACCTCCACCCCCCCGAGCAGCTCCTCTTCAGAGTGTGGACCCCATCCTACCAGTTGGTCAAGTTGCGGCTACGTAACGCTCTCGCCAAGGACTGGGCCACCCAGTTCCCCCCCCCTCCTACTACCCCTTCGGCGTATCCCTCAAATCCCACCCCTTCATGGGACTGGGGAGGTTCACTACGGGTAGGATCTACCAAATACGCCCTGGTAAGAGTTACCTCGCTGCCCACCCCTCATGGTTCACTGAAGACCCCTCTCCTCTTTGCCCCTACTACAAGGAGGCGGAGGAGGACTTCACTCATGCCATCCTGCACTGCGAGTCCCGCAAGGAACCTCGTGAGCGCCACCTCCAGGGACTCACCGACGTTGGCAGGGACAGTCCACTATGGTCAGACTCGGCCTCCCTGCGAGCCTTGGCGAGATACCTCAATGTGACCGCTACTTGCTTTCCCCCTGGCATGCCGCCCGCAGACTGGGACACCCCCTCAGCTACCGCTCACCACGACACGGTTCTTCTGATTCATGGCTTCAGGCCCTGAGTTGTGACACCCACCCTACGCCTTCGGCCCACCTGTCATCTCCTATGTTTTGGGTTCTTTGGTTGGGTTTTATTTTCTGTTATGACTTTTTGTATTTTTTCACTTTAGTTCTTTAGGGATTTTGTGTCAGCAATCAGACACATTTCGGAGGCTTTTATATCATGGTACGGGTTTTTCTTTTGTGATTGCGTGTTTGAGATTGAGGTTTTGTTTATGCCATAGGTAGCGCTGCATGCAAGTTCTTGTACCATAAACAATGAATACATGATGATAAAAAAAATAAAAACAAAAAAAAACAAAAAAAAGAAGAAAAAAAGACCAAGGAGATAGGCCACGCTCCGCCTCCGCTATTTTCCTCCCCCTACATTTCTACCTCGTCCTCAACACCATCAGCGTCCTCTGTGCCCATACCTCCTTACTACCCTCAGAAGGCCAACAGGCCGAGGCCTCCCTGTCATGACAGGTATGGCTTCAGTTCCCCTTCCTCCTTCCGAACACTCCTCCATGTCGGGTGTTCGCCCCCATGTCTCCCTTCTCCTCGAGCTCCTGGAGAGATCCTCGACGGACACGGGAATCTCCAACCAACTCTTCCCTCCCATCAGTTCTGTGGAGCTTGACGACCTATCCCTTGGGGAGGCCATCATTCTCCCTCTTCTCTGCACCTCACTTTTGGCGTCCAGGTCTATCTCCGCCCAGATTGATGAACTGGCCCTAGAAATCCCCCGCCTTTCAGGACATGTCGAAGAACTCTCCTCCCATAGAGAGAAGCCCCAGCGTCCTCCTGCGCCCTCCAGCCAAAATGACGCGATGGCAGCGTCACTCTCCGCCCTCTAACTGTTGGTGAGGGACCTTGCGTCCCATCTGATCACTCCCCTTCCCCAGCCAACACGCCACCAACAACCCCCACCCCAACGCCCAACGCCTGCAGTGCCTGTCACCCACAGAGCTCAGGCAGCCCCTTCCCGAAAGGATAAAGAGATCACTGCATCCCCCCTCACCGCTACCCTCGCTGATGTGTTGAACCCCCCCTATGAAGGTGGGGGCAACACAGACATACCCTGCTATAGCACAAAAGACCAGAAATGGTACGGCGACCCGGCCGCATATGCTGCAAAATTCCCGTGCTCCTGGGAGGCCCAGACATACAGAGAAGGGAAATACCCCCCCCTCTCGCAGTTCCACCCTGTCCCATGAACGTCGGCTCAGCCCGGCCCCTCCTCCTATGCTCAGGCTGCCTCCACTGGTCAGAAGAAGAAAGGAAGGGCAAACAGAGCAAAGAATACCCCCTTGGCTGCCCAGGTGGCATCTGGCTCGGCACCCTCGGCCCCCTCAAAAGGTCTCAGGAGCCCCCCTGCCGCTGAGAGAAGATTTTTCGCTCCCAGGTCCTCCCCCTTTCCTCACTCCCAGTTGGAACGCCTTGCTGCCTCCTTTCCAGACCTTGCTGCCTCTGTCCTTCGTGAAGCTGGCTGCACCCTTCTCCTATCCTTCTCTGCCCATGTCAACGATAGAGGAGCAGTAACCCTTCTCGCTCTCTCCCCGTTTGTCACCTCAACCGCATACGCACCATACTACGAAGCCCTAACGGCCAAGTTGAACCAGTCCTTCCTGATAGGTGATGCCCCGTGGCTCCCTTTTCGTCCAGCCCTCAACGAAGTCCAATTGGCAATTCACTCCCTCCCCATTGCATACCTTCCGAAGGATGACGGAGACCTCCTGCAATCTCTCAGGCACACCATCCTGAACGTTAAGAATGTCCAGGTCCTCTCCACCCGCTACCTAAACCCCGACCGTGACTCTAGAGTCCTCAAGAAGGCAACCTCAGTGGTTGTGACTGTCGCTCCTGAACATGAGGCCACAATGTTGGGCAACACTTACCTTTTCTCCTCTTGATGCAAGGTCAAAAGAGCATACTCAGCTAACAGCCTCACTCAATGCTGTAACTGCTGGGAGTACGGTTACCACTCAGCTAGATGCAAGATTGACTACCCAGTCTGCCCAATCTGCGCGCTATCCTACAGAAAACAGGCACATAGGTGCCAGAACCCCACCTGCCCTAAGGGCGGTAATCTCAGAGCAGTTGTTGACTGCTGCTCTACCTCCCCCTCAATGTGCGCCGTCTGCAAGGGCCAACACCCTGGCTTCGCTATTGAGTACCCATTAAGACCTTCCCCCCCTCCTGCCCGTGGGGAGTCCCCTCCACCTACGAATGAGGAAGCTATGGACATGACGAACGACTCTGGCGAGGGTCCTTCAACTGGCTCACGATCCCTCCTGCACCCCTCTTCTCTTGAAACACGCTGACCTAGTCGTGGTGATGCCCCCCCAGCACGTCCCCCCATTCCCGCCGCAAAATCCCAAGGAGGTGCACTGCCGAACCCCACATGGCAGGAATCTCCCACTCCTCTCCTCCAGCCTGAGATGCTCGAAGGCATGTAATGGCTGGTCACACCGCTCCTGTGAGTTCTGCGCCGGCAGTGGTCTCCCGTAACCCGATATCTGTTCTACAACACAACTGCTTGGGAAGCTGTGATGTGTCTCTCTCCCTTTTTAATTCTTTTTCTTTATTGGATTGCCCCCCTACCCTTGTTGCCCTCCAAGACCCCCCCCTATGCTGGAACAGACCTCCGTCGTTCCCTGGGTTCAAACCCTTTCTGCCCCCTTGCCCCCCTGGAGGCAAGCCCAGAGTGGCCTGCTACCTCCACCTCTCTACCACTCGACAGTTTTCGGTCCTCCCAGTCTTTACAGACCCTAGGAACTGAATGGCCGTACATTTTCACTCTTCTGTTGGCTTCTTTGATTCCTTTATTACCACGTTCTGGGTTGTGAACCTCGATAGCATGTGGGATGGTTCCCCCTTCTGCCGAACCATCTATCCGTAGGCTAATTTCCCCCATACCTCTACACCGACGCTGGTAGTCGGAGACTTCAATATCTCCCACGGCTCAGCGGACCCTGGCCGTCTTTTCTGGATTTCGGACTTGGGCGCCTCAGCCCCTTACTTTGTAAAAGCTGCGGAAGCGGGTTTCTGCCTCTTGAACACCCCTGGTATTCATACCAACTTCCCCTTTGACCCTGGACTACGCCCCTCAGTCATAGACCTTGTATTTGCCAACTCCTCTCTGTCACCCAATTTTCCGTCATGGGACACACCACTGCCCTTAACGGGGTCTGACCACGTCCCCATCCTTGTATCGCTTTCACAGCCACTGGCTCGCCTTCACCCCCCTGCCTCTGCGTGGACGAAGACTGACTGGCTCTTCTTTGAGGATGCGATTAAAGCCATGAGATTCGACCCCCCTCCCCCCCTCCCGATGCCCCACACCTTCTCAACATGGTTCGGCACTCCCCTTGGCAGACTTAGAGCCGTCCTCAGACTACACACCCGGGACAAAAGACCCTCCTCCCGATCCAAGCTCTGGTGGACCCCCAATCTTACAGGACAAAGAGCTGCCCTTCACTCAATGGTCCAGTCGTCGCGACGGGATCCGCTGGCCTCATCAAAGCAACGGTGCAAGCTGGCCCGCCTCTTGTACTTCAAGGCCATAAAGAAGGCCAAGACTGATTATTGGAACAATTTTCTGAAGACAGCCACTCCCCAGACACTCTGGACTGCGAAACGCTATGCCTTCGGAAGGCCTCCAGACAGATTCCCGCAGTTACCCGGGGCTAAAAGCCCCATGGATATAAACACATCCCTTCTCTCGTACTTCTTGCCGGAGAAACAGTCCTCGAACCCACCAGCGATTATGCGGGAGTTCAGAGATGTTCCTCCACTGTCCGCGGAAGAAATTCCAGTCACCCTTCGGAATTCCTCCTCGTCCTCCACGCCCGCCCCCGACCAGATCCCATACGCTGTCTCCAAGAAGGTCCACGCATTGAACCCCAACATCATTCCCTCCATCCTCGGCCCTCTTGTCCGGCATGGACACCATCCCTCTTCCCTGAAGAAGGCAAACGGGATAGTCCTCGACAAGCCAGGAAAACCCTCCTTCTACAAGCTGGCGTCTTTCCGCCTCCATCTCCTGCTCGTGACTATTTCCAAGATCCTTGAAAGGGTTATAGCCACCCACCTCTCTGCCCTCGCCTGATTCCTGGGCCTCCTGTCTCCCCACCAGACTGGGTCCCTTCCCGGTTTGAGTACCTTTGATGCAGCGGCAACCCTCTCTCACGAGGTTCAGCTTTTTATGTGCCCCAAACTTAAGGTCTTGTTAGGCACATGGAAATCCGAGACATGTGCACAGACCCACGGTCTGTCTCTTATACACATCTAGATGTGTATAAGAGACAGCTCCTACACAACTGCTTGGGAAGCTGTGATGTGTCTCTCTCCCTTTTTAATTCTTTTTCTTTGTTGGATTGCCCCCCTACCCTTGTTGCCCTCCAAGACCCCCCCCTATGCTGGAACAGACCTCCGTCGTTCCCTGGGTTCAAACCCTTTCTGCCCCCTTGCCCCCCTGGAGGCAAGCCCAGAGTGGCCTGCTACCTCCACCTCTCTACCACTCGACAGTTTTCGGTCCTCCCAGTCTTTACAGACCCTAGGAACTGAATGGCCGTACATTTTCACTCTTCTGTTGGCTTCTTTGATTCCTTTATTACCACGTTCTGGGTTGTGAACCTCGATAGCATGTGGGATGGTTCCCCCTTCTGCCGAACCATCTATCCGTAGGCTAATTTCCCCCATACCTCTACACCGACGCTGGTAGTCGGAGACTTCAATATCTCCCACGGCTCAGCGGACCCTGGCCGTCTTTTCTGGATTTCGGACTTGGGCGCCTCAGCCCCTTACTTTGTAAAAGCTGCGGAAGCGGGTTTCTGCCTCTTGAACACCCCTGGTATTCATACCAACTTCCCCTTTGACCCTGGACTACGCCCCTCAGTCATAGACCTTGTATTTGCCAACTCCTCTCTGTCACCCAATTTTCCGTCATGGGACACACCACTGCCCTTAACGGGGTCTGACCACGTCCCCATCCTTGTATCGCTTTCACAGCCACTGGCTCGCCTTCACCCCCCTGCCTCTGCGTGGACGAAGACTGACTGGCTCTTCTTTGAGGATGCGATTAAAGCCATGAGATTCGACCCCCCTCCCCCCCTCCCGATGCCCCACACCTTCTCAACATGGTTCGGCACTCCCCTTGGCAGACTTAGAGCCGTCCTCAGACTACACACCCGGGACAAAAGACCCTCCTCCCGATCCAAGCTCTGGTGGACCCCCAATCTTACAGGACAAAGAGCTGCCCTTCACTCAATGGTCCAGTCGTCGCGACGGGATCCGCTGGCCTCATCAAAGCAACGGTGCAAGCTGGCCCGCCTCTTGTACTTCAAGGCCATAAAGAAGGCCAAGACTGATTATTGGAACAATTTTCTGAAGACAGCCACTCCCCAGACACTCTGGACTGCGAAACGCTATGCCTTCGGAAGGCCTCCAGACAGATTCCCGCAGTTACCCGGGGCTAAAAGCCCCATGGATATAAACACATCCCTTCTCTCGTACTTCTTGCCGGAGAAACAGTCCTCGAACCCACCAGCGATTATGCGGGAGTTCAGAGATGTTCCTCCACTGTCCGCGGAAGAAATTCCAGTCACCCTTCGGAATTCCTCCTCGTCCTCCACGCCCGCCCCCGACCAGATCCCATACGCTGTCTCCAAGAAGGTCCACGCATTGAACCCCAACATCATTCCCTCCATCCTCGGCCCTCTTGTCCGGCATGGACACCATCCCTCTTCCCTGAAGAAGGCAAACGGGATAGTCCTCGACAAGCCAGGAAAACCCTCCTTCTACAAGCTGGCGTCTTTCCGCCTCCATCTCCTGCTCGTGACTATTTCCAAGATCCTTGAAAGGGTTATAGCCACCCACCTCTCTGCCCTCGCCTGATTCCTGGGCCTCCTGTCTCCCCACCAGACTGGGTCCCTTCCCGGTTTGAGTACCTTTGATGCAGCGGCAACCCTCTCTCACGAGGTTCAGCTTTTTATGTGCCCCAAACTTAAGGTCTTGTTAGGCACATGGAAATCCGAGACATGTGCACAGACCCACGGTAGGGTAACTGCGCACAGACCCTCAATTTACCGGAGTGCCAACACCCCCCTCCGGCCCCCTTATGGGGCCCGCACGTCATTAGCGAGATTTCGAGAGTTGCGTCCCATAACTAAAATGTCAC
>JACCEG010000027.1:386736-398423 GCA_014065205.1 Tuber brumale | reverse complement strand
GAGATACCCCAGGATCCAAGAAAGAGAATAACGGCGGGTGAACCTATGGACACCCGACCCGACACCACCGATAAGGCGGATGATTCCGCAATTCATAGTCCCTTCCCAACGACACCTCAGGATCCTGCATTCAGAAGAGGGATACTCCCCTCTCACCGATCCTCTAGTGTCGCAAGCACTCATAGGATCTCAAGAGCGTCGACCCCGAAGCCAGGAGAACACGCTGCAAACCTAGCCAGGTTGGCTGCGCGTCTTGGAGTTACATTGGGTCAAATAAGACGAGACATAAATACCTCGCTTGACCAAGCCAATATCGCCTTCAACCATTTGAAAGGGGCTACCCAAGACAATACCTTAAAGCTACTTAAGGTTCAACAGCAAATCATCGACGGACAGGACATCCACGACAATGATATCGCAATTTTGTTGATGCAGCTATCCGGCGTGGAAAGCGAAATAAAGGGGATCCAGGAGGAAATGATACGGGAAGTGGCAAAGAAGATTGACGCCCAGGAACGGCGTCAACAGGAACATGAAGAAGTAACCACGAGGTTACATGGGACACTCGGGGAAGAAAGCCAAGCGGCATTAGCCCGGGATCAGACTTTGGAACAAATGGTCCTCAGTCTACGGGCGGATTTCACTGAATTCCAGACCCAAAGTGGCACTCGCGAGAGAGAAGTCAATCGCACGTTAGGACAAAGGCGTACGGATCAGAACGCGCGCCAAGCGGAAGTTCGCAGGTCCTTTGACCAGCAACAACTGCAGAATATCGAGACAAACCAAGCCCTTAAGGGGTTAACAGCGGCAATAAATAAAATACTAGCCNAGGAAGACGGGGAGGAGGTCCTAGCCGAGGCAGGCAAGGACAAATACCAGAACAGTCTGGTATGGCAGAAACACTTGCCAATTCGATGGCGCTAAACATTAAGCGACCATCAGAACCACCCCCATTCTTTGAAGGCAAGCCCGGGCAAGATATCGGCGTGTGGATCTTGCAATGCACAGATTACTTTGAGAGAAACCCGCGAATCTGGGATGATGCAAGAGAACTGATCATATACGCGCTCAGTCGTACGAGAGGAGAGATGGTCCTTCCTTATACGGTATGGTATCGAAAGGCCATGGATGGAATTCACGGGGAAACCCAGCAACCAGAGCTGGCGACATGGACTCGCTTTGAACATGATATGATCAAGCGATTTGCCCCGGTGGAAGCCGAAAGACTAGCCCTTCGCGCAATGAAACTAGTCACGTATGACGGCAGTATTGAACGCTATTTGACCCTCATGCACAACCATAACATTCGTGCACGCATGACCGGGGAATCTTGGAGAGAAGTAGTCGAGGACAAACTTCCGGAACAGATTGTCCGCAGGCTATCGGCCCTGCAATACACGACGGATCAAGAATGGGAGGAGGCACTAAGGCTATGCGGGCGGTCTGAAGAAGCACTGCTAGCCAGAAAAAGGATTGGGCGAGACCAACCGTCGAAGCCCAAAATAGTCCCTGAGGTCAAAAGAGAAGACCGACGGGACTCGAAACCAAAGCGACAAAGGGACACTAAACCTTATGTCAAGGGAGGTGGAGCCCCACCACGGAAACGAAAAAGGGATGATGAACCGGAAAAGCCCAGGAAAAGATTAGGAGGTGCGACAAAGACCACCCATACCAACTTTGCCCAGGCCCATACCGGTATCCCGCAGAGTGTAATAGACACTCGGAGGAAAGAAGGAGATTGCACACGTTGTGGAAAGAAAAACCACAGCTATCAGACGTGTTGGGGAGATGCCCATATATCGGCGGCAACGGTCAGCTCAAGACCGATAAAAATGGGAATCCGACGAGCAAGATCGGCTATTGTAAAGCCTAAATTAGCTCGCAGAGTCGCAACCGCTCAGAACCCAGCCCGAGTAAATCAGATCTGGGAACTGGCGGACGACGAGGAACTGACCTAGGTCAGTTCATTGGCACCAACGGCGACGGCGATTGGGTATTCAGTGTCCTGATGGAGCTGGAATCGAAATGGGAACCCCCTTTGGCTGGGGTGTATTGGGTACCGACCACGACGGGGATCGGGTAGTCCGTGTGCAACTACGGGAATCGAAACGCAAAATGATCAAAGCGGCGCGAAGCAAGTCTCTCCTTTCAGGATCAACGCAAGTAGGCTCTAAGTGAAGGGACCCCACGAGGGACTTATGAGCTCGAACACAAGAATCAATATATGGAGAGTCTTGAACGAAAGAGAGGATAGTTAACATGCCCACATGGCCCGGGAGCCAACAGTACCAAGTTCCTGGAGTCACCTGGTGGTCGCCTGCTACCCGTGTGCAAGCAAGTTACTATACCGAAGAAGTTAGGACATAGCAATGCAAGATCTACCTGATAACAATACACGACAGGAGGACAACCGACGCGGGCCGTTCCACCTACCACACGAGTCTGAGTCGTATTATACGTATGTACTATCTTGCCTTCTGGCCAGAGTGTGGGATAGGGATGTACCGCTTTGGTGCGCAAGGCCCCTCTGAGGGAGCTGGACGGATAACCGAAATCCTAAGGGAAAGGACTCGGTGACAGCGGGAACCCCACACCAGGGGAGTAAAATGGCTAATAACCGCCCGAAAATCTGCTATGAGCCTAGGTCTGGTGTGTCGGGAGAAGGCATCCAGCCTGAAAACTGGTCGTGCGCAATAGCGTATCGGTGAAACGCCGCTTTAGTATGTAGACCCAGATTGTTAGAGCTAAAGAGTTACTAGTTTGTCTGAGGAGACCTCAATGGTCGAAACTACGCGGGCGTAGTAACAAACATCTTGTTACCTACACCCAACACCAACGATGCCTAAACGAAAAAACCAAGAAAGTCTTATCCGCGCCAAGCGCGTCGAACTAGACGCTCCAAAACCAAAACGATATAACTGTCCGGAGGGGATCGCTTACCTCCATATACACGATAAGCGATACAAAGTTAAAGTCTTATTAGACTCGGGATCCAACGTATTCCTTATAAACAAGGACCTAGTTGAAGACCTTCGCGTTCCCTCGGTAGAACGCGACCATGCAGTTGATATCTTAGGTTTTGACGGATCGTCAGCCGCTTCTGGAGGGAAGTGTTACACTCTCCCAATAAAAATGGAAATAGGAAAAAACCGACACATCTCTGAAGTGTCGTGTGAAGTGGCTAAAGCAGGTCACTACGGAATGATAATTCCTTTTGGTTGGTGGCATCGTGAACACCCAGTGTCTCACATAGAAGATGCAGAAAATTGGACCTTCTCCGCAAAATGTTGTGAAAACTGTGTGGAAGAAGATGAAGGAATAGCGGATATGTTCGAATATGACGAATCCGTCGCTTGGGATCCTAATGCCTGCCGAATCGGAAGAATCGGAGCCATCGAAAATACGGTGGAACTCGAATCATTACCGAAAGAATACTGGAGTTACAAACATTTGTTTGAAGCCCAGACGGCAGAAAAACTAGCACCAAGACGAACCTTCGATCACGAAATCAAACTAATTCCAGGATCAACCCCCCCCTGGGGGCCGATATATCCACTGTCCGAAAAACAGCTTAAGGCGTTACGAGAATACTTGGAAACAATGATCAAACAAGGAAAAATCACACGGAGTCAATCACCAGCAGGCGCACCGATATTATTCGTACCTAAACCAGATGGTAGACTACGTCTAGTTGTGGACTATCGAAATCTAAATAAGATTACTATCCTCAACAAACATCCCCTTCCACTAATGTCCGAACTCAGAGATAGAGTAGCCGGCGCTAAGATCTTCACCAAGTTAGACCTTAAGGACGGCTACCACCTGATTAGGATAAAAGAAGGAGATGAATGGAAGACAGCGTTCCGTACGAGATACGGACACTACGAATATAAGGTTATGCCTTTTGGATTGGTCAACGCTCCGGCAACCTTCCAAGATATGATGAACCAAGTTTTACACGAATACTTGGACGTCGGAGTTGTGTGCTACCTTGATGATATTCTCATCTACTCAAAGGATGAAAAGGAGCACATCGAAGCTGTTAAGAAAGTCTTACAAAGTCTATCAGACTTTCAGTTAGCGGTATCGCTAAAGAAATCGACCTTCCATGCCACGGAGGTGGAATTCCTCGGCTATATGGTAGCGGTCGATGGGGTGTCTATGAGCACCCGAAAGGTGGAATCCATAATGGTCTGGAAAGCACCTAAGTCGGTCAGAGAAGTACAAGTCTTTATGGGGTTTGCTAACTTCTACCGACGATTTATAAAAAACTTCTCGGCTATTTGCAAGCCAATAACCGAGACATTACAAGGAAATCCGAAGAATTTTAAATGGGGAATTGAACAAGACACTGCTTTCGAAGAGTTAAAGCACCGGTTCACCACAGCCCCCATACTCCACCACTTTTTCCCAGAAAGAGAAACGGTGGTAGAAACAGACGCTAGCGATTTTGCACTCGGCTGCGTCCTTTCTCAGTACTTTGAGAAAAGGCTACACCCAGTGGCTTTCCATTCCAGAAAATTAAATTCGGCAGAGCGCAATTACGAGATCCATGATAAAGAACTTCTCGCAATCCTCGAAGCCTTTAAGGAATGGAGACACTACTTGATCGGAACGGAAAAACCAATCACAGTCTTTACCGACCATCAGAACCTACAATACTTCCTCACCTCAAAAGTCTGGAGTGGCCGTCAAATTCGATGGGCTCAGAAGTTGGTAGAATACAATTTCCGTATTGTATACCGACCAGGCACGAAGGGCGGAAAGCCTGACGCATTAAGCCGACGGCCGGAGTACCGTCCTGAGGAGGGAGCTACGCATCGCGAACAGAAAATTTTAAAAGAAGAAAATTTCTTGGTATCGTTAGTAGCGAGGGTAGGCGATGAAGGGGAAGACTGGGATGGAGATAAGGATTTGGATTTGGAACCTCGAAGAGGTGGAAAGGAACCCGTGATTAGGGTCAAGAGATTGAGCAAAAAGGCATACTTGCCAACAAAAGGCTCACGAATGGCGGCAGGACATGACCTGTACGCCATAGAAGATGACATTGTCCCGAAATATGGACAAGCACTAATAAGGACGGGTATAGCTGTGGGGCTACCCGAAGGAACTTATGGAAGAGTTGCCCCAAGAAGTGGATTAGCGGTCCGAAGCGGAATCTCTACCGGCGCAGGAGTAATCGATGCTGATTACACCGGCGAACTCAAAGTCGTACTTTTCAACCATAAAGATGTGGACTGCCAAATAAGAATGGGCGATCGCATAGCCCAGTTAGTGGTAGAAAAGGTCAACACCTCGGACATGATGGAAGTTGACGACTTGGAAGAAACGGAGCGAGGAACCGCGGGATTCGGAAGCACCGATATAGCGACAAGATCCTTGATCGTCAAAGAACAGGAACCTAGCATCAGCTACCTACAGGCATCAGCTAAAGACAATGAACATTGGTACGATATCTCAGAAGTACCCGAAAAAGTTCTAATATCAAACGCTATTATCCTGCAAAAAGGTATGAAGCAGTTCAATCCTGAATTCTTGAGCGAGATACAGGCAGCTATCGGGACAGACGCAGCTTGGAGGAAACGGAGGGAAGAACTTATTAGGTTGCGAGACGAAGGAAAGGATTTTCCAAAAGACTGGACCTTAACCGACGATCTACTATACTATAAGCAACGACTATTTGTACCAAATAGTCAGGCTCTATATACCAAGATTGCAGAAGGATGTCACGATGCAAAAGTTGCAGGACATTTCGGTCAAGAAAAAACTTTGGAAATAATCATGAGAGACTTCTACTGGAAAGGACTTGCGGCATGGGTCAACGACTACGTACGATCCTGCGATGAATGCCAACATAACAAATCGCCTAGACACGCTAAGTACGGATTGCTGCAACCATTGCAAATACCCTACGCAGCATGGGCGTCCATCTCAGTGGACTTCATTACACAACTACCAGAGTCGCAAGGATGCACTCAGATAATGGTAGTAGTTGATCGATTTACAAAGATGGCACATTTCATCGGGCTTCAAACCTCGGCTACGGCCAAGGATGTCGCAAACGCTTTCCTAAAAGAAGTATGGAGGCTGCACGGCCTACCAACCGAAATCGTCTCGGACATGGACTCAAAGTTTGCAGGAGAATTCTGGGAATCCCTTTGCAAAGCGCTGGAAATTAAGCGAAGAATGTCGACGGCATACCACCCTCAAACTGACGGACAAACTGAACGTACCAACCAAGTGCTGGAAGGATACCTTCGAAGTTTTGTCAATTACGATCAGGATGATTGGTATCAGCTGCTACCGCTAGCTGAACACGCTTACAACAACTCCGCAACTAACGCTCACGGGATGTCACCATTCTATGCAAACTACGGATTCCATCCACAGACAGAGTGGATGAAGGAGCGCGAAGCTCAAAATCCAGGAGCAACACTTTATGCAAACTGGATTAAGACGATACATGAACAAGCAAGAGGGTCACTAGAAAAGACACGAGAAGGGATGTCGAAATATTATGACCGGAAAGCTCGACAACAGCCGGACTTCAAAATCGGGGACAAAGTAATGTTAAACGCCAAAAACATTCGCACCCGACGGAAATCTAAAAAGCTAAGTCCAAAGCTATACGGCCCTTTCCAAATTATGGAAAGACGCGGATCCAGAGCATTCAAGCTCAACATATCCGATCGATGGAACATTCATCCCGTATTCCATGTCGCACTATTGGAACCCTACCGCGAGTCAGTTCATGGTAATCGCCAGCAACCCCCTAGAGAACCGGAGGATATTGACGGTGATCTGCAATGGGAGGTTGAAAAAATCGTAAGAAGCGAGATTCGTTCTTACAGAAAACGAGTACGCGGCCGCTACCAAGAGAAGCGGGAACTGTGGTACTTCGTTAAATGGCAAGGGTGTTCGGAAGATGAGAACACATGGGAGCCTGCCACCGGTATGGAAAATGCGGAGGAAGTTGTGGAGAATTTTCATAATGAAAATCCGGACATGCCAGGAAGGGCAGAAGTAAGATAGTGAGGAAAAGGTTTTCCTACCGTGGCCAAGTAAACGCGGAAGGTTTTTTACCCTGACCACACTGAGTCTTAAAATGTATTTAGAAGAAATTATAAAATGGTTATAAAGGCATTCGAGGCGAAGCCTGGAAGGAGGGAGCTCATGTTAGGCATATGGAAATCCGAGACATGTGCACAGACCCACGGTAGGGTAACTGCGCACAGACCCTCAATTTACCGGAGTGCCAACACCCCCCTCCGGCCCCCTTATGGGGCCCGCACGTCATTAGCGAGATTTCGAGAGTTGCGTCCCATAACTAAAATGTCACATCAATGAAGCCCACTTCATAACACCATATACGTCGCCGCCGTCCGTCCGACCGCATGCTGTTCGCAGGATATATGAGAGGGGACCTTTGGCGACATCTGGGAAGTGGAACGGAGGAAATCCGTGGGAGGCGCATTGAGATAGTAGGCTTCGAGGTTAGGCTTCCTAACTATGGGCCGAAGGTGACGGGACGTTTTCGGCGAAATACTCCAAGAGGATATCCCAGTAGCGGAAGCTATTAGGGGTATACCGAATCCACCCATACCCTTCTGAGATCAGCTGTAGGTTGGTTGGTCCTAGTAATAGGACCCCTCTACGGAGGCCGGCGGACCAAGGGGAAGCACGCTCAGAAAGGAAGACCTAGATAAGTCGGAGACCCTTAAGACGCTGACACGTCGGGCTCGGACTTGCGATTGGCACTAGGTGATCCGGCATGAACCTGATCACTTCATGACCGAGGAGACGACTGGACGATAGTCAACAAGACTAAAGTCATATAAAAGTCTATGCGGACATCTAAGTTGGAGGCGGCTGTTTGGCATAACAAATAGCGCAGTCATCTCAACGGAGGAATACTATTCCGAGTTCGCGAAAGGGTGTGATAAGTTTCAGGGTCAAACGGTGTTCGCACTTATAAGATTCTGGACGTTTGCGTATTAAAACCAGAGTGGTACTTCGGAGGCATAGTAGTTAGAAGTAGTCCGCGAACACTCAGACGCGGGATATAAATATCGAAGTGCCTCCCGAGCTTTACAGACATCATCAAGCAACGGAGAAGAGATCTTATCAATATAATATTGTTTTACGCTTTAAATCTTTACCTTACTTATTTTATCGAGACGAGCCTTCCTCGACAGATTCTCCAATCAAAGATTTCGGGCCTACGTCCCTCAGTTATATACTAGAGTTTGGCGTCCGCCTAACAGGTCTCAACCCTCTTCCACGACATCAAGAGGGGCTTCCACAATGTCTCGGCCCCCATACTCTGTGACAGGCTCGCCACTAAGGCGGTCACCCCGTACATGGTCTCGTGGATCAGGTCCTTCCTCCACGACCGCTCCTGCCACCTGGTTTTCCAGGGCACCCCTCAAGCTTTTGCACCAGTCTCTGTTGGTACCCCCCAAGGGTCTCCGATCTCCCCCCTCCTGTTTGTGATCTATGTGTCCTCCCTGCACTTCTCGGTCCCTCGGGGCCTGATCATCTCCTACATGGACGACTTTGCTGTCACGGTCGCCTATCGTTCATACTGCCGGAACGTCCAGAGGCTACAAGGCATCACCAAGGCACTCCAGGCGAAAGGTGGAAGGCTAGGGGTGGCCTTCTCCATCCCGAAGACAGAGCTCATGCACTAGGTTACCCCAGCACAGAAGGTCCATCCTCCCGCGATCCCTGTCTTGATAGACGGTCACCTCTCCCGTCCCTCATAAATTGATACGTTGCCTTGGATACTGGTTCGAGCCCTCATCTCCCTCCTGCAACAAAGAGACTACCTCCCACTTCGCGAGAAGGCGCGGCTTGGCCCAGGGGGCCTTAGCAACGATCAAACAGCTTTCCAGACCCGGCAAGGGTCTCTCCCCCTCTTTCTGCCACTGACTGGCGTCCTCCCTCGTCTCCCCCATCCTACTCTATGGGGGGAACCTTTTCTCAATGAGCCTCATCCTCCTGGACAGGATGTCCATCTTTTAGTGGTCTGTCCAGAGATGGGTTACTAATTGCTTTTCATCTACCCTTATTGGCATCCTAGCGTGTGAATCGGCCCTTCCCCTCCTCCTGCTTCTAGTTCTCCACCGACAAAGGCTGGCGGCCGTCAGGCTTGTTTGCCTCCCCCCTGAAGGCAACCCGGTGGCGGGTAGGCTACAACCGGCCTGTCCCACCTCCTCCCCCTTTAGGGCTCTGGAGGTCTACCGCCAGTACACTAGGGGTCTGATGTCACGATTCTAGACTGACTTAGCAAAGTCAGACTGCAAGGCAGATTGGTTTCGCACTATGACTTACGGTTGCGAGTCATAGGGTTTCATTTGTTATATTGATTTACTTTCACGCACATGACCTATTAAGAGGTCATAGGGGCAGCGTACAAGGCCAAAAGGGCTGCACAGTTTGGTTTACTTTCACGCACATGACCTATTAAGAGGTCAGGTGGTTTATGCACATGACCAATGATGCGGTCATATGATGTTTTTCATGAGTCATGATTATGACTCATAGTTGTTGTGATTTATAAGCAGGTTGATTGACGGACTATATAAGGAGGCTGGTAGAGCCTGGTATTTAGTTTCACGCTCCGCTTCCGCTATTTTCCCCCCCCTACATTTTCATCTTATTCTCAACACCATCAGCGTCCGGTGTGCCCACACGTTCGAACTATCACCAGAAGCCTTCTGGCTGTGGCCCGTCTGCCTAGACAGAGATGTCCTCGGTCCCCCTACCCTCCTCTGAGCACTCCTCAGTGTCAGGAATCCGCCCTCACGTTTCTCTTCTCCTCGTACTGCTGGAGAATGCGACAGCAGACGCGGGAGTATCCCCGCAACTCTTCCCCCCGATCAGCTCAGGAGAACTCGACGACCTCTCGCCTGGCAAAGCCGTTATCCTCCCCCTCCTTTGCACATCGCTCCTAGCCTCAAGGGCCCTATCCTCTCGAATCGACGAACTCGCGCTAGAGGTTGCGAGACTATCTGGCCAGATCGATGACCTCCAAGCTCGCAAGAGCAAGTCCGCGGTCCCCCCCCCTCCCCCCTCGTCTGAGAACGCTACGGCAGCCTCACTCTCCGCCCTCCAGCTCTCGGTTAGGGACCTGGCGTCCCGTCTGACCACCCCCCTCCCTCAAACGACACGCCACCAACAGCCCCCACCCCAACAAAATGCACCCACCCACACTGCATCGAGTGCGGCTCGGGTGGCCCCATCCAAAAAGGGTAAGGAGAAGGCGCCGGCTGACTCCGACCTCCCCCTCGCAGACAAACTCACCCCCCTTTATGAAGGAGCGAGTGATATAGACTTTCCCTCTTACAGTACCAAGGACCTAAAGTGGTACGGCAACCCTGCCGCTTACGCGGCCAAATTCCCTCGCTCCTGGGAAGCGCAAACCTTCCGGGACGGGAAATACCCTCCTGCCTCCGAGTTCCACCCAGTTCCGTCGTCGTCGGCACAGACCGGCGCCCCCTCCTACGCTCAGGCCGCCTCATCTGGACAGAAGAGGAAGGGCAAGGCGAACAAGTCCAAGACCACCCCGTCTGCTGCCCAGGTTGCGTCTGGAATGACAGCTGATGCCCCTTCGAGGGGCCCAAGGAGTCTGCCAGCAGCCGAGCGGCGTTTCTATGCTCCGCGTTCGTCCCCCCTCCCTCACCACCAGGCTGAGCTTATAGCTGCCTCCTTCCCTGACTCCGCCACCTCAGTACTGAGAGAAGCTGGATGCGTTCTCCCTCTATCTTTCTCCGCCCGAGTAAACGACCGAGGCGCTGTAACCCTTCTTGCTCTCTCACCATTCGTCTCGTCCACTTCATACGCCCCCTACTGCGAAGCTCTTTCCTCGAAACTGAACCAATCTTTCCCGATCGGAGATTCCCCCTGGCTCCCCTTCCGCCCTGCGCCGAACGAGGTGCAGCTGGCCGTTCACTCCCTCTCAATCACGTACCTCCCCAGGGACGACGAAGACCTCTTCCAATCCCTCTCCAATACAATCCTAAACGTCAAAAACGTCCAGATCCTCTCTGCCCGATACCTCAACCCCGACCGAGACTCTAGGGTCCAAAAGAAGGCGACATCTGTGGTTGTCACTGTGGCCCCGGAGAATGAGGCCGCAATGTTGGGCAACGCTTACCTTTACTCCTCTCGATGCAAGATCGAGAGAGCCTACTCGGCTAATGGCCTCACTCAGTGCCATAATTGTTGCGAATACGGACACCACTCCGCAAGGTGTAAGGTCGACCACTCAGTTTGCCCAATCTGCGCCCTCTCCCACCGCAAACAGGCACATAGGTGCCAGAACCCGACCTGCTCCAAGGGAGGCAACCTCCGAGCAGTTGCCGACTGTTGCACGACCTCTCCACCGCTCTGCGCAGTCTGCAAGGGACCCCACCCGGCCCTCGCTACAGATTGCCCATCAAGACCCGCCCCCCCTAATCTCCGTAGGGAATCCCCTCTACCGCAGGATGAGGAAAGCATGGACACGACGAACGACTCCGGGCGAGGGTCCTTCAACTGGTGCACGACCCCTCTTACCCCCCATCGATTTTGAGACACCCCGTGCTAGGCGTGGTGATGCCCCCCCAACACGTCCCCCCGCAAATGTTGCGAAACCCCAAGGAGGAGCTCTGCCAAATCCCGCCTGGCAGGCGACTCCCACTCCT